>OX465097.1:24857066-25167066 GCA_949987625.1 Chalcis sispes | reverse complement strand
TAAGAAATTAAAGTATGAAGTTGATAACGTGTAATCTCTTTTTCTTATTGTGCGCAAGTTTAATTTGAGTTTAAAAGAGATTGCAATTACAATCGTTTCTTAGAATATCTTGTAGTCCAATAACGTTTCCGACTCATGCAGAGAATAAAGGCAGCGAGTTTTTTAAAATTACGTTAATCATGTATTAAAAGTAGTGTAAGCACGATGCGAATATTCAATCCATAAATAACTTTACCATATACCATAGGGGCAATAAACGTTGAAAACACGTCAAATCGTTGCTTTGAGTCGACGAAAAAGTTATATACCTGCTACCATAAACTCCATCGTTCAATCTCCATTCTTAGTGAATAAACGGGGCAATCAAAACTTGCGATAAAAAAAAAAAAAAAAAAAAAAAAAAAAAAGTAAAAAAGAAGATAGAGGAAAAGAGCAACACAACGAACAAACTACGGAAGCGAGTTCGTATAACCGCAATCGAAAGGACGGCATTGCTTGCATGCGCTCGCGCGACATATCCTCGGCATTTAAACGAAGGAAAAATAAAGTATAGCGTTACTCAACGAGCGTCGTAATTCGATACTTTTCGTCCCGGATGATCGTTCCGCCATTGTCCCGAATCATCGTCGCGCTCGTAGAAAGCGCGCGAACGACGCTGTAGCTAAGGGCGGCAAGACTCGACACTGGGGTAAGAAGAAAGAGGGAGAGAGAAGGTGAAGATCGTCTAACGCTCGTATCACGGGCTACCGAATATAATAATAGTCTCTTCCCTGTTTTCTCATTCTCTCTCCGTGTGTCCCATATTCTCGATATGAGCGCGAATGAAAGTTTGCGTTATGTTTAGGTGGACTATATAGCTATTGTTGCATCGATTGCGGTTATTTGAACATTTGCGATTCTGCTCAGGTATTTAATAGCTTATCAATGTTTTTAATAAAATTTTTAATTTATGAATATTTAACACGCAATTTAATATGATTATGTCGAACGATTATTGTTTAATTCCGCATTATCAAAGGCTATAGATAACTTATGGTTCATTACCTTTCCGACGGATAAAAAAAAAAAAAAAAAAATTAAAAAACCTTAAAGAGGGGACGAAATGACTTATAACCAAAACGCGTTGAGCAAACTAGAGTTTCATTAAAAATATACACTCAACTTCGTAAGCAAGACTAGCTCGCGTAACTTTTCCCACGAAAACGCTTACGCACTCGCGGTAAGAAAAGTCCCGAGTTAAAATCGCATTTGCATGGGGCGAATAAGTTACTTGCACGCAATTAGCCGAGCCGAGTAACAATTCCTTCTATGGGCGACACTTTCGCGCGAACGGAGCCTCGTTGAATTTGCATATACCGACTTAACGAGTTCCGCGCAAGACTTAAAATCCGACTGTTTGGAGTTTATTTTTTGGAGTTATACCGTGTATATATATATATATATATATATATATATATATATAAAAATTCGTCTATATATATATATACATATTATTTATTTATTTATTTTTTTTTTCAGTTGTTTTCAACGGATTGCGCGCGCCGTTGAATTCTAAGCTAAAATTACAATATAACCTCGCCATTTTTAAAGTTTTCCTCAAGCAAGACGTCATGCGGAGCGACGACAAGCGAACGTATATGTATGTATATATACATATGTATATACAAGCGCGGAAAAATACCAGGGTTGTAATTGCGTGAGAAGCCGCTTCTTCCGCGATCGTTCGCACGGGGTTAAATTCGTCGCGAAAAACATCTCTCTTTCTCTCTTTCTCTCTCTCTCTCTCTTCCTTTCTCCCACTGACTCGCTTGACTTTATAGACAGTTGAACTTTCATCTTGCGTCTTCGTGTTTTACGGTCTTGTCAGCGTTGTGCTTTTTTATACGCGTAAAAAACTTTCGCAATGGCGCGTTCGATTATTTTTTTTCTTTGCCGACCGAGGACGATATTTTAGAGACTGGCGAGGAAATAAATCTGGCGAGATTTGTTATGAATGGAGATGGATAATGAAATTCATTGTGCTTGGACAAATGGATGGAGAAAGTAAATTTTAACGATTTGAAAATATTATCTCTAATCATAAAAGTTTCAGTCGTTATTGTTTTATATTCTAAAGATTATTAAAAATTGAGTGATTGAAGTTTTTTTGATAAAAATTAGCGATGATCTTGAAGTGAAGTCAATTTGTTCGTATTATAAATAATCAGCAAAATTTATGAAAATAAATATTACATTACTTAATAATATTAAATTAAAAAAATTATAAAATGGTTAAGGATAGTAACATAATGGCATTAAATTACTTTATAATTATATGCGAGCGTTAATTTTAAAACAATGAAAGTGTATATGTACGTAATGCACGTTTAAATTAGCATATAAATTAAAATAACGGTAAATATATTACGTAAAAATGGCAACTGTGTGTTTGCAGTCATTAACCAACATCAGCTA
Source organism: Chalcis sispes (assembly GCA_949987625.1). Lineage (NCBI taxonomy): Eukaryota > Metazoa > Arthropoda > Insecta > Hymenoptera > Chalcididae > Chalcis > Chalcis sispes. The sequence continues at coordinate 25,164,612 of OX465097.1, read as the reverse complement.
ATGCGCCAAACTTAATTATCAGCCGTGCACAATAAATATTTTCGACTATATACACGTCTTAATCTCACACAGCAACATCGTCGCCGTGTATACACATCTCGCGCGCGCGTCGCTTCGGAAATCAACGATGATTATTGAGAAGCGAGAGAGAGTCAACGTCCTCCTTAAAAAGTGGAAGCCTTTCGTATCTACTTGAAGGCACTGGGCCGAGAAATCGATTACTCGACGGCTAATTTCGTTCCTCCTCCCGAGGCTTTATTTTTTCAGCTGCTGCTACGGGGAGCTAATTAACACGAGGCGCGCCGAAACAATTACGCGCGAATGCACAGCACATCGCCGCCGGTATTATTTTCACAGTAGATGAACCCATACTACTAGTTTCTAATGCACACACATTTACTCGAGAGTTAGTCGAGAATCCCGCTCGAGCTAGTTGAGCTATTAACTATCTCTCGATTATATAAATCCTCGTGGTTATTTATATCGCATTAGCCATATCAACAATTTTAACTTCCGGAATAACAATGCTCTCTCTTTCTCTCTCTCTCTCTCTCTCTCTCTTAACAACTGACGATTTGTTTACTTTGAACGGGAGATGCCGAGACGAGACTAGATTGTTTGGACTTACGTGCGGCTTCTATAAACTCGAATATTACGATATTGCTAGTTTTTAAATTGTTTGTTTTCTATGATTTGTTTATAGCCATCGATAAATGTATTACTTCTACTTTTTTTTTATTATAGTATAGTGTAACCAACGTAATTAAGTAATCACAATATTTAAAAAATTTGTCAAAGTTTTATTACCAAAATAAAGTAGTTATATATAGGTCAAACTTATATTAAAAATGTTATATTATACCGATTATAAATTTTAGTCTACTTTTTTTCTTATAAAAAAAATAAATAAATAAATATAATATAGAAATAAAAAATGTTGAAAAAAATAAGAAAACAGTTAGGAAAGAAAATGCAGTAAGATACTTATCGGTATTAAACCGAGCAACTCAAAATTAGCCACACAGTAGGAGAAAAAAGACAAGGTCGTTCGAGAACCACCGCAAGAGTATATAGTACGAGAAGAGAGAAAAAAAAAAAAGAGGGAAAAGGCGTAAAGTTTGACACAAAATGATCTCTCCCTTAAAGAAGACACAGCTCCTCCCCTCCTCTTTCTCTCTCTCTTTCTCTCTCTCTCTCTCTCTCTCTCTCTCTCTCTCTCTCTTCCATCAGGCGCAAAGTGCCCGCACTCGAACCTCGTCTCTGGGTTATAAGTCGGACCGGACCCCGAGGGCCTCACGCGCGATCTTTTCGCAACGCACAAATCTTCCTGTCTAAATCAGTTTTAAGCGAGATAAGTGTTTTCGGTACGAAATAAAGCAGATGGAAAGGGAAAGAGAGAGAGAGAGAGAGAGAGAGAGAGAGAGAGATGGTGAAAGAAACGGAACCATGTGTTGGACAGCATCTTACAAAGATTTAACAAGATTTTCCTAGATGACCGCGCAGGCTTCCGTTTTTCATTGGATTTTGCTTCTTTGAACGATTTTTTTTTTTTTTTTTTTTTTTTTATAAAGTATTTTGTTCATGCATAATCTTATCTTTTCATCTGCCAACGCTTAATTTTCTTTCAAACAGAGAAGCGTAAATGCACTTGTTATGATGGTAATCAGCGCTTCCTTAACAACTACAATGAACAGAGATGCTTATATTTTTTAAATTCAAAATTTATTTTGTGCAATAATCTATTGAAAATATATTAAAATTTACAATTCAATTTTAATGATTTTTATTTTAAATTAAAACTATTTTATCGTATAAATAATGCATGATAATTTAATGGTTAAGCGATAAACCGAAAATAAAACTGAATATTATCCAGCTCATGAATCTTTATATAAAACGAGACATCTCGTGTACATATAAGCAATTACAAAAGGCAAATACTACCTCGAATAAAATCGACAAACTGCTCTTGTAGCATCACTTCGAGGGCGTTGTGCTCTCTCTCTCTCTCTCTCTCTCTTCTCCGCGTGCATCTTGACTCGATACACGTTCCATTCGCTAAACACAATTCATCGATGAATTATAAATACATACATAGGAAAATGCAGATAGTCGTGAGCTCGCACGATTCACGAACGAATATCTGTGTACGCCACGGTGTACGCGAAATCGTAACAAATTTCTCGATTCCCTTGTACAAATAGTATTACAGCAGCAACGGCAGCGACTATCGTGACGATCGTGAGCCGAACCGCGCAAGACAAAGGAAATTGTACTTTTGCGAGAGAAGAGGTAGATATATCTCCCCCTCCCCCCCTCTCTCTCTCTCTCTCTCTCTCTCTCTCTCTCTCTCTCTCTTTCTTTTAAGGGCCGGTAGATATTGGTTCTTCCGTTGCATCGGAGAAGAAGCACATGAAGGCACCCCGCGAGGACCCCACGATTCGGTATATCGCGTGCACCATTATTATACAATGAAAGTATAAACAATCGTTTATAATATGTATACGCGATACGGTATTAAATCAGTAGTTAATTCTAAGCTTTTTTGAATTAATTATTTGTTTTTCTTTATAAAAAGACTGATCGTTGGCGAGTATTTTACTTAAAAGTTTTTAATTATTCGTTTAATTCGAAACGATTATACTTGCCTAGGATTTTTACTTTATAAATTTAATTAATAATCCATTTATTAAACATGTTTTTTTTTTTTTTTTTTTTTTTTTTTTTTTTTTAATTTATTCATAAGAAATATTAAATTTAAGCGAGATGAAAAATTGAATAAATTATTACAAAGATTGACGTTAGCTCGTTTAGGTTAAATTTTATTTTCACACGTTTTTATAAATTATTTTCGTATGATTCATTGAACAATATACATAAAATTTCTGTTTTAAAATTAAAAAAAGAAAGGAAAGAAAAAAAAAAACGCAAGTTGAACCAAAATAAAATAAGTAAATAAAAAAACAAGTCAATGCTTAAATTCATAAACAATCTTTTCATTTTTCATTGAGAAGTTGTCCTCACTCCCAGTCCGCTATTATATACCTTTTGTTAAAATACGAGCGATTCACTTCAAACCTTACACGCGTATCTACTATATACGTATAATATTCACATGCGCAAGTATTAAGAAGAGCGTAGCATCGCGGCGCGTGTTATTTACAGAAAACCTCAGGGGCCATAAACCGCGCAAGAAATCTCCCGGTGTTTATACGAAAACAGAGCATTTGTCGCGCTGAGAGCTCGCGCTCGTTCTCTCTCAGTCTCTCTTTCTCTTTACATTTTTTTCTTTTTTTTTATTTCTCTTTTAAAAAGCAAGCGGCGAGTACATTTCGGTTTGCGTGTATATATATATATCGAGCGAGAAAACCGGTTTGCAATTACTCGAGCCGGTCTTCTCTTTCTCTCGCCTAGATATTGTAAAAGCGGTAGTCGCGTTCTCTTCCCCGCGCCTTGCATTGCCCGCGCGTTAAAAAAAGGGCAAGAGGGCGACGACGGTGGCGCGCGTCTTCGAGAGCGAGAGCGAGATAGAGCGAAAGAGAGATTGAGAGAGATAGAGATGGTTGTATCATCCCCCCGTGTGCTTCCTTTTCTTTTCCCTTACGCCAGTGGATCACCCAACCAATAGCGAACGTTGAGGGGGGAATCCCATTGTCCCCGTCCTATGGGCAGAACCACCAATCGCGTCTGCACGTGTTAACCAGCAACCCCGAGCCGCTATATTATACCCGCTCTTCTTTTTTTTTTTTATCGTAGGACACTCGTGCACTCTCTCTCTCTCTCTCTCTCTTTTTTTTTTCCTATGGTATATCGATTTAGAACTAATGGCTATCGTCGACGCTCGCTAGCATCTGCGAGAGGATTATAAGGATGGCGCTGTGTACGAACGTATGGATATATGCTGGGGGTCGTTTTTTAATCTTAAAGCGTCTCTCTCTCTCTCTCTTACCCGTACGACCCGGGCTTTAATAGATTTGTCAAAAGCGATTACGTATGCACGCGTAGGTACCGAATTTTTAAATTTCTTTTGTTTACGCGGATTTTGATTTGAGAGACGCTCGTTGCGAAATGTAAAGTTTTGTCGAACATGTAAAATATATTAGTTTCAAATTTAGTCGACGAAAATTTTTTTTTGTCTTTTTTTTTTTAATTGTTGTTTTAATATGGTAAGTTGGTAGAAAATAAATTTTAACGCGAATTGTAAGCTTATATCGATTAAAGTTTACGATGCTTGTAAATTTTCTTATTTAATTTTAATGGAGCAATAAGCAATGGCAATAAATATAAAACTATGCGCTACGTGTAAACTACAATATTCTTAAAGTGTAACGCTCGATTTACTTAAGCCGTTTTACACGAACGCTGAAATTTTATGCAGATACTATTTATTTCTCATTTTAACGCCATTCGAGAATCATTTCGATACCGTTACATAATTTAAAATACATATTATAAAGTTGAAAATAAAATAGCAACACTGTGTGTTAAGGCTTCAAATCAAAATCAAACAGCGAGTATAACCGATTCAAATTTCATTTAATTTATTTTCATACTTTAATTGGACATTCAATGAACGCAAAGTAAACAAGCACGCGAACGGTGTCAAAGCATCGGAAAACAAAGCCATTATATATGTGTATATATATATATATATATATACATACATATATACATCTAAATACGTATACACGCGCGGCATTTCATCGTCGGTCTCACTCCGTCTGTGTATTAAATAGAATGCTATAGTTTGACAATCGTCCTTAATTCGGGCGCGCTTACACAAACGAAAAAGTACCTAATGAAATATTGACTCTCTCTTTCTCTCTCTCGCTCCCTCACCTTTGTGTACCAAGCTCTTCTATATATGTATACAATCCTCTTGACTTCAAGAGAGAGAGAGAGAGAGAGAGAGAGAGAGAGAGAGAGAGAGAGAGAGAGTTGAAGAAAAGAACGCGTCGCTGTTTAGTTTCAAGGGCCGGCGCAACATGTTTTCGAAAGCGGCAATTTCGCCGCGCTCGGTGTACACACAATCGAAGCGCGCTCGAATAAAAAAAACTTAAAGTAAAGAGAAACGAAACATACAGAACAACTGCAAATCGAAGGGAGATACAGCCTATATATGTATATATATACAGCGGTAAAAAGGGGTTGTTTTATTATCGCGCGAAGTGTATACATCCGTGCGCGCGCGCTCGCGCGTGGGGTTGCGCGAGGCTGCACCGCGCGAGCGAGTAAGAGAAAGCTTTCAGAGGATGAAATAGTGGGATAGAAAGAGTAAAATAAGGGAGGTGGGGAGGGGGGGGGAGGGTGGAGACACGTATCGAACGAGAATACACATACGCACATACACAGATAAAGCACTCGGGCAGGAGCCTCGCACGGTGGGCGTGCGAGTATAGGTCTCGTTGATTCGCGGTCGGTCGTCGCTTCGGGGTGCCGGCAAATGAAAACTAAATCAAATCGCGCGCGCGCGTATACGTATATATATATATATATATGTATATATATGTGCACGTCTACCCCACAAGCGACTATAATGAAGCCGTGTGTCGTCGTCGTCGTCGTCGTTGTCGTCGTCGTCGTCGACGTCGTCGACGTCGTCATCGTTGTCGTAGTCGTTTCGACTAATTAATGGCGCTCGGTAATGACGAGAGACGGAATGAAATTCCTGTCGTTGATGCGATCCGTCGCTCTGATTATATGCTTTGTTTTTTTTTTGTTTTGAAGATGAACGCCCGAGCGTTGCATTATCGATAAATTTTGGTATATATGGAAATATTAGTCGTTTAGAAACTTTGAGGATACGCGTAAAATGTCGGGATATACGAGCCGGTAATTTCTTAATAACGCCAACGAGCGACGCTACAAAATTCTTCGGATGCGTAGAGGTACGCATATATGTATATAAGCCAGGAGAGAGATACGACGGCGCCAAGATGACGAGGCGAACGAGTTTCGGTGGTATGAGTTCGAGCGCCTCATCGTCGTTATTCGCTTTTTATCTCGTTTCGGTTGATTATTTCGGTATGTTTTTGGTATTTCACGTGACATACGTGGATGCGGGAAAGGCTATAAACTTTAATGTTACGAAAACATGTGTTTTACGTCATTTTATACGTTAAAGAAACTCGGTATAAAAGATACCGATCTTAATGCCGGATTATCTTGTTTTTTAATTGATGAACTTTTTTTTTACTCACTCACTCTCTTTCTCTCTCTCTGACTTTATCTCTTTTTAAAAATTATAATACGCCCGTATTCATTGCACGACGTATATACGTCTGATTAAAAATATAAAATACGCGTTAGAAAGGTTAATTTGCACCGAATGTCGGTGATTTGCGGATTGCTCAATAACGTTAATTATAAAGTCTATACGAGACGACTTTCGATGCTCATTAAAGTAACGTAAAATTAGAACGCGCTCAAATAATTAAACAGAGAGAAAAGCTTCTCACGCGCTGTCGTTAATTAGCGTTCATATTTCATTTGTCGTGTCACATGACGATCATAATGTGTCAAAGATAAATTACCAATTTAAAAATTAAAAGAAGGATAATGACAACCTTGAAAGTATAAAAATTTTATCATTTATGTTTATTTATAACCTCAGCTAATAGTTTGCTTTATGAATAATTGCATAAAAATTAAATAATGAAAAATTCAACTATGATAACTAAAAAAATTTATGATTCAAAAAAAGATTGAAAATTATTTACTTTAAAATTTATTGGTACAGGTAAGAATAAATCACAATCGATAAGTAATTTAAAAATATATGTAGAACGAAATTACATGCATGACATTACGTTGACGTTACATTGATTTATTTCGAGCGAGTTGAGAAAATTCAAGAAAATCGAAATCACCGACATCCGACAGTTAATCTCTTATTTGATTCATGGAATCAATAAGCTTTTCAAGAAAACTCGATTAATGCGAAATAATTTATCAACTCGAATGAGCAATTACCGATACGTTTACGTTTATTATCTCGCGTTCGCGCATTTATCACATATCGTGAAATTGAATTTCAGAATTTCATTAGAAAAACATTACCCAGATAACAATACAAACTCGCACTCGTAAAAAATACGCTTATACGTGTTAAATGCATAGCGCAAAATGATCAACGACGACGACTTACCGGTATGCGTCCTCTTGTGTATCTTGAGGTTCTCCGACCTGGCGAATACTTTGCCGCAGCCCGAGTATGGACAAGGGAAGGGTTTCTCGCCGGTATGAACGCGTATGTGATTAACCAGCTTGTACTTGGCCTTGAAAGCTCGTCCCTTCCTCGAGCATCCCTGCCAGAAGCAGGCGTGCGTCGTGAATTCGGGTCCGCCCACGTGCTCGACCGTCAGATGCGTCACGATGTCGTGAAGGCTCTCGAAGAACTTGCCGCAGATTTTTCGCGCCCCGCCGGGTATCCCTTCCTGGTCGATCCACATGCACGACATCTTCTGTCGCTGGTCACCGGGGATGCCGTTCGCTCCGGTAACGCCACCGCTGCCGCCACCGCCGCCACCGCCGCCGCCACCCGCGCCCCTCATGTACCTGAGGAACGCGCCGTGCGGGTGACTCGCTCCCGGGTGGTTGACTGCCGGGTGCTGCTGGTGGTGTATGGCGGTGGGCAGGTGCGGCGGCCCCAGGTACTGATGATGCGTCGGCGGCGGAGGCGCGAGTCTGCTGTCTTGGGGATAGTGGCCGGGGTAGTGGCCGCCGGTGGCGAGAGGATGCTGAGCCGGGTGATGACCGAACTGCTGCATGCCGGCGGCGGCGGCGGCCGTGCCGTCGTGGTGCAGGGGCGTGAAGAGACCGAGGCCGCTCTCGGGCGTCGTGGGGTTCGCCGTCGCGTTGAACTCGTGCTCCCGACGCAGCAGGAAGTCGCGAGCCGCGTATCCGGCGTGATGGCTCATGTGGTGGCCCATGTGCGCGCTCATGTGCGAGCCCGGATGGTGCGGATGGTGCGGATAGCCCTGGGGGTGGAAGTGCGAGTGGTGCTGCTGGGCCGGGGCTTCGCCGGGAGCGGGTTGCAGGGGCATGCCGCCGGCTCCCGAGCCGTTGGACTCGCCGCCGGCGATCGGTCCGTTGGGCTGTCCGCTCGGGGAGAGCTTGATGCCCAGACTGGCGAGGTGATGCGGGTGCGAGGGCACGCCGTCGAGGAAGGCGTTCATCATGATGCACCGGGTGATTGGTCGGTTTTACGCGGAGTACGCAGCACCGGGTAGAGACGAGCCGACGCACCGCGCGCGGACGCGTTTCGTTCCTCGAATTTTCGAGCGCGTCTCGGGATCCCGGCGCAAGAGCGATTGGATATCCTCGTTGACGACGAGCTTCGGCGAGGTGGCTGCGCTATCCGAACGCGGGCGCATCACCCGAAGCTTTCCCAATGTCGTTTAACCACACTCGATTTCTTACGCGATTTCTTATCGTTATGCGTCCAAACGACGATCCAACCAAATAACCAACCGAACACTTGATTAAAAGAATCTCGCTGTCTTTCCGCTAGGCTTCTAAAAGTTTCACTCGTCACTGATCATCTCGAAACTGTTAACCGCGCACCATACATAAATTGAATAACCGACGCTGAATAAACAAAACGATCGATGATAGTAATAATAATATTCGCAAGCACTGATCTTGTCCGTCAGGACGGCAGGTCTCAACAAAACGTAACGGAGAGCGTAAGTTGTCGAGGAACGTCGTCAGCGACGCGAATCTCTTAGAGAGCGTCGACGAAAAGCGAGAGAGATAGAGAGCTGAAAATCCGTGCTGCGTTCCTTGCTGCGTTCACAGCGGGACTGAGGCGTGCGCCGTGCCGCGGCCGGGGGAGCCCTGCTCTACGGGGCGACCGTACTTTACCAAAGCCACGCCCATTGCTCGCCGGCGGCTTCTACCCCCACTCCTCGGCCGTGACACCGCCTCGAATACGGCGGATACCAGGCGGCGATTGGTTGGCGGGAGCCGCGACTCGCCACGGGTGAGAGGTCGACGAATGCGCGAGTGGCTCGGATAATAGGCGACGCCCGCTTTTCGACGCCTTGGACGCGTGCGGCGCGAAAAGTAAAGGCAACGTGCCCCGAGTTTAGTCAACGCTTTGGCCGCTGCTGAGGGATGTCTCTTCGTGCGTGTACGTATATACATGCTGTGAGACGAAATGTTTTTGTTTGTTTTTAAATTTTTATTTTTGTTTTTTTATTGCTTACCTTTTTCGTCGTTTTTATTTAATATATCAGAAAGAGAGAGATTTGTTTTAGGACGCTTTGTTTGTTAAGCACGAAGCGGAATTAAATTTCGTTTTTTGGGCTTTTATTTTTAAAGGCCTCTTAATAAATTGATGTTTGATTTTACGAAGTCCGGTTTTTTTTTTTTTTTTTTTTTATTTAAATTGGATATATAGAATGAATTCGGTATTATACGTTTCAGTTCTAAGAACTTGAAATAGATTACAGCAGTTTATAACGTTAATTTTTATTCGTGTCAAATGTATATAAAAATCCCTTTTGGAATTAAATGTTACGAAAAATAAACTTTTATCGATAATTTTATCGTCAATTTTATTCATTTAGTATTTTTTTTTTTTTTTTTTTTTTTTTTCGTAAATTCAATAAAATAAACGCACAATAATAAACGAATCATACTTTCAATTACAAGTATAATTTATTTCGCTCATTAATAGCAACGACGCCTGCAATGAAAATAATCAATTAACAATTTAATTATACTATTCGCATAAAATAGTATAATAAGGATAATGAAATTAATGCAATATAAGTTTGCGATAATTGTCCTTATTATAAGATCAAAATTTTTATTCAACGTTAAATAACTTTATTTTACGAGATAACGAGAATAAAAAGAGTATTTTATTATTATCTTAAACATTATGTGTTCTTTTTCGTATTTTTTATAATTTTTATTATAAAATATTATTTGAGCGATAAAGATAAGTTGGTCTTTCCATTAACGCTTTTAACTTGAACGTTGAGCGAACGATTTAGTCTAGCATTAAATTTTTACCAACGAGTTTAAATATAAACTTAGGCATACACGTACATACATCCGAAAAGATTTTTAAAATCGACCAAGGATGATAATTACTCGAGAGCGGTAAATTTATTACCTTAGTTGTCGGAAAAATACCGCCTTACCGAGTATATATCCATCCAAGTCGAAACAAGTTCGAAACTTGCCGCTTAAATCTCGTCAATCGAGTCCTCTACCTCTTCTCCCGCCAGCGACTAGTTGCCCGTAATACCGTGCAATTATCAAACTCGAATTATTCGTATACATATATACACGTATATTGCACGAGTCTTATATTCAACGAGCGAAGCAGGTACATCGCAATTTACGTATATGAGTTTGTGTCTGTGTGTGTGTGTGTGCGAGTGTAGCGCACGAGGTAGAAGACTATATGCTATTGCGGGCTCGTAATGAGGAGCAATATAAAAATGAATTGCGGTGCGTGTGTATCGGTTGTCACGACGGTGGCTCTTAGACGGTATACACTGACCGGCGGTCCAATAAACGAATGACAATATTGGTTTCCCATAGTAATAATGTGCGAGTTCACCGTACGAAAACCTTTTTCTTCCGGATTTCTCTCTCTCTCTCTCTCTTTCGTTTCATCAAAGCGCCTAACTGTCTCGCTTGCACATATACAATAATGGGACTGCGAGTAAATGTGTATGTACGTGTAAATGTATTTGCGCACGTGCCTTCTATACTCTGTATAGAGTGTAGAGATGCATATAACTATACAGAGAGAATCTTAAAGTATAAGCCCAATACCTTAAGGTCGTTATAACGATGTCTATCCTAGGGTAACGGATTATCGGCTCATTGGTTACATCGGTACATATGCTATATATATATATATATATATATATATATATATATATATATGCACGTGGGAGCTCGATAGATACGGCACTTTGCGCCCAAAGATTATCCCGAGAAAAGCTGTTCGTGGCGCAGTTAGCGCGCCGATGTATATACATGTACGTGTATATTTGCATTATAAGCATTCAACAAAGAGAGAGATAGAGAGAGAGGGTGAGGTGATCGGATTGTCGTTAAGGCGCTAGAGCCACTTGTGTCAATCCTTTCTTATGCCGCCACGCTGCAGTGTCTAATGCGACACGGCTACAAGTGTCGCGTTATCTTTATAATCTTCGCAGATTTTCTTACTCGAGCGCTTTGGGCTTACCTTTTAAGCGACCAAGATTTTTATCGTTTTAGACTATTGTTTTCAAAATAGCCACCTTAATTTTTTTTCTTTTTGATCGGCTTGTTAGGATTCGATGTGTTAATACACTTAGTGGACGAGAAATTACAATAATTAATCGTAACTTTTTAACTCTTGGATTGGTTTACGAAGGTGAAAATTAAATGCGGACGGTCGATTTGATAATTTGTTCATAAATTGTAAGAAAATACTTCAATCTTCATAAATCGATTAATAATTTCGATTAAAGTCGTTTTAATGAATTTACTTTTCATTAATTATGTATGTAATTAATATTATTAAAAGATACAAATACTATTAAATAAATGTTGTTATTATTATTAATTTACATTATTAGTTCACTAAATTTAATATCAACAAATTCATTCAAATTAATTCATATTTAAAAAAAGGAATGTTAATATTATACTTATACTACGCGATTATTTTAATAATGAAATAAATAAATAGTAAAACTTTTACGTAAAATAAAAGTATTATAAATAAAATATTTAAATTATTGCTGTATGCAAATAAATTATTAACAATATTTCGTTTATATATTAAAAACATAATATTAACATAATAGGTATAATATAATACATGGTTCATACTTCTACGACGACTACTAATGAACTCAATTCCAACGAGTTGAATATTTTCAAGACAATTCCATCAGTTATTCCGTTATCACTCATTGTTCGTAATTTAATTTTATTACCCGTTCGTCGTATACAAAAATTAATAATAAAGCATATGCGTAGACACATACGTATGTATATATATATAGAATTTTTTTTTTCGCGTATTATAATACAGATATTCGCGCGTTAATAACCAGAATAAACAATAACGAATAAAAAGGAGGTATAATTGCAGAGTAAAAACTCGGCTCTCTAGATGTGTATTTATAAGCTTATGTGCGGAGGTTTCGCAAATAAGCCACGAGTACGGTTACGCCTCTCGGTTACAGTGCGCGGGCTACGCGATCGCGCTTCCCTTTCTCTCTTTCTTATTCGAGATCGTCGGAGCGAGATGAGAGGCAAGAAAAAAAAAAAAAGGTTAACGTTTTCCTCGTAAGCGTATGTATATCGTACGTTTAAAAGACCGCGCATTGTTTTAGTTCGAACATCGTTCATCTCTCGGGAGTATCCTTTGTGTGCTAGTATATGTTTATAGTATATGTACTGCTCGAGCGGTCATTTAAGTTTTATTAATCGCTTGAACTTAATGCCTCGATTAATAATACGTGACCGAGCTAACAAACTTTTCTATGCCGATGCGTAATGCTTGCAAGAAAACCGCGGTCTTGGATCTTGTTTTTTTTTTTAAATATTTAATTTTGTTCACAATATTTGTTATTGGATTAAAGAGAATGTCATCAAAACAGGATTGCATAAAAATCTTTTGGTAAACGAATAATATTTGTAAAAATTAAAATAAAGTGAATGTCAACAAAAATATGATCATCTAATGCTTCATTTTTATATTATAAATTAGTTTTATAAACAACTTATTTATGCAAATATTATTTGTAATAATATGATATGCAAAATTCTTTCTGCACACACCTATTGCGAATGAATACATACATAATAATGTATCGATGAATATCGTAAATATAAAAATGTAAAAGTTACGGATATCCGGATTTTACAAATTATCTGTAATATAATACGTATGATGTAACTTAAAAGAGTTGAGATATTGCTTAATTTGAATAAATATTTGTTTATTGAAAAAATATTCATAGCTTTTTAGTATTAAGGCATGTATGCATATATATTTTACAAAATAAAAAAAAAAAAAAAAAAAAAATTCCAATTAATTTTAATAAAACGTGTAAAAAATCGTTTTAATGTAATTTAAAAAATTTTTCATTCCTCGTATCATTAAAAACTTGAATATATTACAATGATAAAATTGTAAATTTCGACTTAAAATTATAATATTAATTACTTTCCGTATTTGATTCAAATGTTAAGAATTGTAAAGATATGTCATGCTTTTAAATAATTTATAATTATTGTTACGAAATTTTAATTTAAATATTTACTTTATTCACTATAAATAATGTATTATGAAAAATATATTTTTGAATATTTATTAATAGTCTAATTATTTTGCGTTTCATAACACTGTACAAATATTTTGAATTATTTAAAAATTCTAATTTCATACAGTCTCTTATTTCTAAGATAACGTATTGAAAAATTGTATTTTATAAAATAATCAAACATGTTCCGTGTATAGCATTGTGAAATTACAAAAAAAATGACACATTAAGACTCTTTATTAACTAAAATCAATAAGATTTTTTAAAGTAATTTTTACCGTTGTTCGTGTAATTTCATAAAACTACAACGAGAATACATGAAATATTCGTATCCTTTCATATAGATCCCAATCAGTCTACGGTCTTTAGAATTCATCAGACATCATTTCGATCAATCTAAACGTCCACCACATAATAAGTTATTTAAAAAAAAAAAAAAAAAAAAAAAAAAAAAATGAGAGAGAGACGACCGACAGTCAGAGCGAGAAAAAAATTATCTTTTAAACACTGTTCGGGTATACTTTTTAATATACAAACGAGAACGTTTTGTTCAAAGATCGCGTTGCGAGCGTTTAATATTCTTACTTAAACATATATCTATAACTAAAAATGCCCACGCGTGCATTTACACGCGTGTGCTGGTACACGTAAACTCGCACGCTTATCTTACTACGCGAGAGCTTTTCGGTAGTGTTATGCGATTAGGAATACAGACAAACACATACACACGTATATATGTATATATATATATATATATATACACGTGTGTGTGTGTGTGTGTGTGTGTGTGTGTGTGTGTGTGTGTGTGTGTGTGTGTGTGTGTGCGTGTGTGTGTGTGTGTGTGTGTGTGTGTGTGTGTGTGTGTGTGTGTGTGCGTGTGTGTGTGTGTGTGTGTGTGTGTGTGTGTGTGTGTGTGTGTGTGTGTGTGTGTGTGTGTGTGTGTGTGTGTGTGTGTGTGTGTGTGTGTGTGTGTGTGTGTGTGTGTGTGTGTGTGTGTGTGTGTGTGTGTGTGTGTGTGTGTGTGTGTGTGTGTGTGTGTGTGTGTGTGTGTGTGTGTGTGTGTGTGTGTGTGTGTGTGTGTGTGTGTGTGTGTGAGTATATATGTATTTGCCGAGCGTCGGCCTCCTTTAACAATGCGCTCCCGTGGATTTCAAACCACTTGAGGTGTCCAAAATTTACGGTGCCGATCAGTTAACATAGTCGCGTGTCTCGTTGATTCTCATATACTTTGAAGCTCAGGTATAATTTTCCACTTTCGTTTGTAGAAGTAAACGGATTCTAAGAAAGTATACACGTTTATTTTGATACTTTTATAGACAAATGCTTTATAACCATCTGTTTATTATGCACATGTTTATTCGGGTGTACTTTCGAAAAACCCATACCTTCGATTCATTTGAAATTTGGTATACATATTTTGTATTTCGACATCCTCAATACGAATATAACGATGGAAATACCCGCAAATATTTTTTTTTTCCTACGTATTTTTGATTATTTTGAGGCTACGCATCATATACCGATGATCATTATACGTAGATATGCGCTATTCGGAAGTTTATCAGTTTATTCTTTGAGATTAAATTTTATCGAATTTTTACTTTAAAGTTAATCATTGTAGTACAAGCTATGTTCTAATTTGAAGTTTGAAGGAAGGCATGATGCATAAAAAGATAAATATTAATTTAAGTCGATGCCGTACTAATTTTAACGTTTACATCTGCAACATTTATCATCTTTTCAGTTTGAAATGCAAAACTGTGTAAAAAATTAATTTATACAATCACAGTTTAGTTGAAATCAAATATATTAAATTCGCACCCGTGAACAACAATTATTATACATATACGTGTAATGGAAAATTTCGCTTTTAAGTAATCATTTTAATAAATTAAAAAAAAAAAAAAAAAATCGATCATACAGTATTATTATGATTAATGAATATTATACTTCTACAATTAAAATTTTCTAACGAATCGAGTATAATTATAAAAGACCTTTCAATTGTACCATCAAGAGCTTGCAATATCTCTGCGACAGGTCAATGGATTACATACCCAAAAATCCTTTAGGATGAAAATCCTTACTTTGACTAAGCTACTTAATTTTCTCAATAAAATTTGTATGTTTACCTCTCGCCATTCTTCTCAAGTATTTAGAATTGTTTTTGTTTATAAACTCTATTGGTTATATTGCAATTGAGCATAACCATATCGCAAGTACAAAAATTGATGAAATAATAAAAAAAATTAAAATTACATCTCAATGAATAATGAAGTATATTTTTATTTCAAGTTAAAACGTTCAAACTTTACGTAAATCATAGGCAACCGTTAATGAATTTTCCCGAAGAACGACACACATCGATCGATCATCGAAATGAGTCGCCAGTTTGATACTACGTAAACAATCGAAGAATTCCCGCGAGAGGTTCGTTGCGCGTGCGAGTTTTCGGAAAAGGACCAAAGAGTAAATGCCGGCAGATACACGTGTATGCGTGGCAATCGCACGCAAAACGCTCGTGTGATCTAGAACCCGTCGATGCATAGATCGGAGATTTCATCGGTCAAAGGTAGAGAAGCGGTGTGTACGTATACGAGTATACCTACCTGATGGAGACACACCTTGCCTCGTATATCGGAACAAGGAATCTTGTCGATCTATCCCCTTCGCTCTTTTTCTCTCTCTCTCTCTCTCTCTCTTCCTCCACGCGCGCAAGTCATTAGAGAAATGACGATCGGCTACGTGTGCGTCGTGGCGAACGTTATCTTTCCTCGTTTACGTTTACCGATGCGCGCAAGCGCGTGCGCCTGTGAATATATACCGATGAGTGCACGTGCGCTCAAAATGGTACGCTCTTCCCTCTTACCTATATATATATATATATATATATATATATATATATATATATATATATATTCCATGGAAAATCAAGCGGGTCTATTAAAATGCGTGACGCGTCGTGGTCTTCGGTTAAACTCGATCGCTCGGCCGAGATAAAAGAGTAGATTTGTATATACGCACACGCGACGCTGGCCTTCGGATATCGTTCGTTGCGCCAAGATGCCGACAAACGGCTTATCATCGCGTAATTAAATGGTTCGGTTTTGATTTATTAACGCTCTCGTATCGGTATTATTGCCTATAATTTTTTACAACTCGCACGCGTGCACTATGTTATTGCATTTGAGTAGCGCGGATTTAGATGTTTGTGCGTATGTTATTATTTTTTAAATTTTTAAATCTACATTTATCGAAATTTAATTATTTCTAAGCTATATATCATCCTGTCGCATGGAGACTATAAATAATTTAATTTAACTTCATAAATCACAAAGAAAAATAAACATACCTCGAGGCGACGTTTTAGTTTTTGCGAAAATTTTTTCAACATTAGAGAATCTTACGCGTCTCGTATGAATGAATGAAGAGTAACGCGTTACATCTGTTTCAGTGTACAAATGTAATCTTGCTAGAATCTTCATTTTTTTTTTTTTTTTTTTTTTTTTCAAAAGTCCTCGTTTATAAGGATTAATTTTTGAAAGAAACAGTTTATTTGCAAGATAATACAATAATGCATAATTATAGAAATTATTTATTTTTTCAATTTCTATTTTTATTCTGATTTTGTTTTATAAATTTGAACTGAATTTATTATTTAATAATATTATTGAATATTAAAATGTTTTTTTTTTATCGATAAACTTTTTAAAATTATTAATTCTTTGTATGACATGTTTTTAGTAATAATTCCAATAATCAAGTTATTCGCTAAAAGAAAGAATTTAGAAAGCGATGACAGTACACGTGCAGCCGTGTATATAGAACAATTGTTACGAAACACGCAGATCGAGCGACTTTCGAAAGATTCGGCCGTATCGTTAAGTTGCTTATTTACACGACGATTGACTGATGTACGAAGGACGCGAACGGGGTTTTGATTTTTGACTGACTAATTCCCCGTTAAAGCACGAGTCCAAGTGACAACGACTAAAGTTGTAAATCCTCTCGTAAAATCGCGCTGGACAGCTTGTGCGAAACGATAAATATTAATGCTTGCCCAGAAAACCTTTTTTTTTCTTCTTTTTTTTCTACTTTCCTCTTCCCCTCTCTCTCTCTCTCTCTCTCTCTCTCTTAACCCGCTTTAATTTTTTTTGACTTTTTTCATCATCCCGGGCACTGACCATAAATCATTTCAGTGGAAGAAGCTTGTCAGCAAAAAATACGGCGAATGAAGATGACCCGTGGTATAAGGGTTTGTTTCGGATGCTAAAAATCCTTTTTTTACTCTTTTTACCATTTTGCTCTCTGTCTTTTTCAGTCTCTCTCTCTCTCTTCCTCCTTGTACTTTTTTCTTTTTACGTTCGTTTGTTTCCTTTTTTTTTTTTTATTTAATAGCGATGCACTCTCTTTCTTGTTATTCGCGCATCGGTAGGAATTTCTAATGATTTATTTATTTCTGTACAAACAGGCCAGCTTCTTTTATCGCCTGCGTATTAGCAAAAAGTGATTTATTTTTTGTAAAATCGACGATACTCTCTCTCTCTCTCTCTCTCTCTCTCTCAGCGTGTAAAAGATCCATTTTCTCGGGGCAATCTGTATCCAGAGCAATGTGTCAAAACACTAATTTATATAAATTATAATTTTTAAAATATTGATTCGGGATCGTAATAAAAAATACTACGAATTTTGAAATACATCGAACGACTCGTTTAACGTAGAAAGAAAAATAATCAAATTCTTATACGTTATTCTATATGATATTTTCATGAATATTTTGGAATTTATAATTAATTAGTACTAATGAGATATAAGATTAGAGAGATAGTACAACGATGGGATCCATGATGACAAATAACAGAGGTTACATCTTACAAAAGTTGGATCATTGTCATATTTTATCTCCGATTTAATGCACAATATATAAATATATTATCAAGAGCGATCTTATCATTTGTAGCGCGATATATCCGTGTAAATATTCTTTCTTGCCGTTTAACGACTTTAATATTAAAATTATCATCATAATTTTTGGTCAAGTAATTAAAGGTTTATTCATTGTAATTTATGATAACGGTATAAAACTTAATTATATTATTAAACATATGTATTATTTTTAAAAATGTTAGAATTTTTACACATTATTTCGATTGTATAAAAAAAAAATTTTGTTAATTTCAAAAATTATTCTTTGAAAATTCCTTCTTATTTAACAAATGCTCGGTAATTTTTTATACAGATAAAAATAAATGATCACAATTAGCATTAACGTAAATTTAAGTTTAAACAAAAATGAAATTCGGCTCATTTTCAAGTGTGTAAAAGCAATATAGGACCACGCCTCGTTCGTTTCCCGACGTTTGGCCCGCGTTTCTCGTATACTCATCCCAACGAAATCTACGCCTCTGTCGTCGTTAAAGGAATTTTACCTATGCAACCATTCTCGACAGTTTATCTCGTTCTAAATTATGTCAGTCGGTTATACTTACGACGAGGTTTTTCATCTTTACTTTAAATTGTTACCGATACGACAATCTCGGTTTTTCTTTACGGGGTTGGTTACGCCTACCGGTTTATATAACGATCCGAATGATTTTTCTCTTCGAGCGGCTATGATTTTTCCGAAAGATAAGATCAAATAAAAGTTTCGATTGTATTATACATATACAATATGCGTATGAGAAATAAATTAAAATCTAAGGATGTAATCGTAAATTTATGAAAATTTCGTTTAAAGTACTTTTAAACTTTACATGAAAATTTTTTACGACATCAATTATTATTTGTTATTCAGATTTTATTGTTACGTAAATTTATGTTTATTTACTCAATATTTGTATAATTATAGATAAATAATTTGGGATGTTTGGTTATTCATATAATATCCTATAATGAGTCCTTAATTTAAATAAAATGAATTTGTGTAATTCATATCTTTTTATTTTTTCAATCTTTATTAAGAATTAAAAAACTAAAAAATACGTTTACTTGTTTATTTACATGTTAATTATAGTGTTAATAGTTAATTTATTTCATAAATGTATGAGGATTATAAAATTGTATAAGTAATGAAATCTAATATGTGCATATGTTTTTTTAATTGAGTAAATTATTATTAAAAAGATATAAGTATTAAAAGCCTTACATTGTGTCATATGCATAATTATAATTAATTATTGATTGATTAGTTATTTAACTAGACAATAAAATTAACAGTCTATAATTTATAAAATTGATTTGAAAATTTTCTAGTATAGAATAGAAATAATTATTTCATAAAAGCATGAATATATACAAGCTACTCTACTGTATCATAAAGAAAAGAAATCTAGTTGTCCTATAACGCGATTAGAGTAATAAATTATAAGAGCAGCGTGGAGAAACTCAATAGCAACGTAAGCGCGCGCGCGCGCAAGAGAAGATACGGAATTAATGGACTCGTTGATTGTATTCGCAAAAGGTTTGAAAGCTCGCGAAATAAATGCCGGATCTCTCGAGTCTCTCGTCGGACGGAAGCGACGGAGGCGAGCAATTTTCTTCGGATTAGAGGTGCACGCGCTCGCGTATCATTGTTCGTTATGCTTGCCCAGTTAGTCGTGTATGCGTGTATGTACACGTATATGTATACGTAACGAGCGGAAACAACGCTAACGAGAGAACAGATAGGGTTGTAAGCGGCGAGCCCGGATTTATCGAAGATGAAAATTAATTGGGTGAATGGAGTGAAGTGTGTTGGGCACAAGTGGCGGGAAGTGAGCAACTCTATGCGACGAACCCTCTCTCTCTCTCACTCTCGGTTACGTTGCGCATTGTAGTTGCGGTTTGTGCACTTGGACGTCGATTTTTTAACGCGAAAAATTTATGCTGGTATGTATATATATATAATCTGTAATATATTATAATCCGTATAGTTAATTACTCGAGAGTATAAGAGTATACGAGTCTAACATGCGCGCCTTACTAATACTAAATGTGTACTTGGCTAGTTTTTTTAAAAAGAATTTCAAAATTATGCGAAAAGGACTTTTTTTTATCTTTATTTCAATACAGCCTGATCTCTGGGAAATTAAAAGTATTATCTGAGTGTTTTCTTGATATTAAAATATTCATTTGTATTGACTTGATATATCTGCTAAATCACTATATGTTAATTTTTTGAAAATAGATTTAAATAATTTCTTATTGCACAAAAAATGATAAAAATATTTTGTTAAATTTTAATAGATTATATGAAAAAAAAAAAAGTATAAATTACACTCTTTTATTATAAATATCACAATAAATACGATAATCCATAGCTTTATAAATAATTTCAAAACAAATCGATACGTACGCTTTTTCACCGACAAACAATTATCATCCATACCATTCATCGATGCATTTATCGCCGCGACTCAATATAATCGACTCAGTATTAACCTGGTACTCTCACCTCACCATCGTCTTCCTTATCTAATCCATTCGGCATCCATTCCATCGGGGCCGATTGAAAAGCGCGCGCGAATAAAGAAACGCGCTGGTTCGATTTAATTTCCATCGCGGCTCGATACGAGAGAACACAATACCATCGAGTCGCGTTATTGTACTCGGCTGTCTGCGCTTCGAGAATTTAAGTTCGTGCGCGAGAAAAAGAGAGAGAGAGAGAGAGAAAGAGAGAGTGAGAGAGAGTCGATGACTAATAGATTTCGTGAGGTGGTTCATCCATCTCGTATCTCGATATATTTAACGTTCGGCAAGACGCGCGCGCGTGCATATATATATATATATATGTATATATATATATATATCGATGCAGAAAATCAAATTGCGCCGATTGGCTTTGCCCGCTTGCGTGCGACGCATTTATTATAAGCATCCGAACGCGCTGACGTTTCAACGCACGTACGCGTATGCGCACGCATACATATATTTTATAAGCAGCTATAGCCGCTTTTCGACTCTCGCAAACGAAGAGGAGGAAAAGAGAAAGATAGAAAGAGAGGGAGAGAGAGAGCTTGAGACTACGGCGAACATTAATTATCGCCCCGAAGAACTCGAGTATCAAGTCTCGCTCCTTGCTTTCTTTCTTTATTTATTTATTTATTTATTTTTTTCGTTTTTTCCAATTTCCCTATGCTTTAGCCGAGTCGTTCGGTCTGGTAAGGTATGCGAGTATCGGAAAACTAATGTATTATGTTACGATCGCTTACAATTATTAATATTACATTGATTTTTATCCTGTAAAATTATGCGGAAATTTGTGCAAGTGTGCGGTATGTATTGGTGTACGTTGAACTTATTATGTTATTGAATGAATTTTTTATCTATAGTTTTTTTTAGCGTTGGATAAAAAATAATGATTGTAAAATATCAAGATTCTTTTTTTTAAATTTGGGATTAAATAAAATGGAGTTATTAAAATTTTCAACAAAAAAAAATCTCAATGAAAATTGTAATTTATTCTTAAGTCATATTTCAGTTAGACTAAGATAACATAAGGATAATAAAATACATCTTTTTATACGCAGATAATAAATTTAAGACGATATGTTTAAATTAACAAGTTTTTACATTCATTTAATTAAAAGGTTTCTTTCTATTTAATAGTGTATAATAATTGCGTTAGTTTGTCCACGGCTTGATTCACCCATAAAATAAAATTGACAAATAGTAACGAACAAAAACATAAAATTTGTGTATACGATCCACTTGGGGTAATTAAATTTTATGAAATTTTTCAATTTACAAAATTAAAATCCCTCGTTAAAGTATGGACCTTTTTCTCGTAGCATAAACACCAGAATCTTGTATAAAACGCGAAACGTTTTTTTTTTTTTTTTTTTTTTTTTTTATTTCACGTGTCGTTAACGTTAACGTGTCGTTGTCATTAACCGAACTTTATAGACATTTAAAGCTTTAACGAACTTTATTATGGCGCATTGAAAAAACAGGAAAATATTAACGCACGATTTCCCACACTTGTAAAATTGTTAAAAAAGCTTTTAAATATTTTACGAAATCTCTTGAGCTTTCCGTGCGATCAGAGCCGACATTTTTTATATGAAATCTCTTGATACGATAACAAAAAATTCTCTCTCTCTCTCTTTCTCTTCGAGTACCGTCAATTTTTATTAAAAATTATTTTCCAGTCTCGACCATTTATCAGCTTCTCTCTTTCTCTTTATTTTTCTTCCCGCTCTCATCCAAGACTCGTTCGAATATAAAATTTGCTTGTAAAATAAATTCTACGGCGCCACGTTCGGTTATCCAATTAGGTACAGTAATTAAAGAATTACGCGTCGCGATAGAAGAAGAAGAAAAAAAAAAGTGAAAAGGAGAACGATTCTCGATTAGACATTCCTAAACGCCGAGTATAAAATCTTCGTTCTCCAATTGATTAGTAAGAGATATTCGAGCGAATATCGCGCGCGACGAATTCTTCTCGCATATGTTCGATAAAACCTTTCGTTTACGGCTCGCGCGTCTCGTAATGTACACGGATATCTCCATGAAGATACTCGTCGTATTAGTCGTCGGACGAGCGTCGATATATATATATACCCGGCATTTTGTTTCTTCCACTCTGTAACATCCCCGACTATTGCCTCTGAAATCGAGTGCCATCTTTTTCATTAAAAATGTACACTTTATTATCGAGTAATTGAAATGTGAAAAAAAAAAAAATAAAATACAACGCGAGCTTCTTTTTCCTTTTTGATTGACCTTAGTTTTCTTTCATTGTCTTTTTCTAACACTTAACTTGTTATTACAAAAATATTTTCCCACGTTTTTTTTTTTTTTTTTTTTTTGTTATTCTTGCTTTTCGCTCTTCCGAAGATTCCGCGCAGGTAAACGCGTTTATTTCTATACGTAACATCGCGAAAAAAAGGAAAGTCATATACCCAGAAATAATAAGAAAAAGAGAAAGAGAAAGAGAGGGAGGGGTAGAGGAGAAGGAGGAAATCGAGCAAACAGGCAGAAAATGAAAAATATGACGTTCTGAATTATGAGGCCGCCGTAAATAACGAGCGATGGCAATATTTTGTCACCTTTATTGCCTCGCGCTTTTTGTTCGATCGTAAATTCGGTGGCGGCACCTCGGATCGCTACGGTCTGCAGGTACCGTCTAACCGCGCGCTTACGTTCGAGTCGCATTCTCTTTCTCTCTCCCTCTCTCGCGTTTCGTTATTCTCAACCGTTTAAACGTAGATATATACATTTATATATGCAGCGATATCCGTGTACGAACTTCCGTCTTCGGCTACCAAATATATATACCTCAGCTGCTGCCGATTTTACTCCCTCAACCTGCAAAAATTCAACAATTTTTATATGCCTCGCTCTACTACCGATTCTCATCTACGTGCATTTATGTGTGGGTGTAATGAACGCGTGTATAAACGTACGGCGATGATTTAAAGAGATATATAAACGCGCTTTTTTTTTTTTTTTTAACTTTTGACGTATTTACTTCCGTGAGACAATGCGCGATTGTTAAATAGTTTTTCGATTATAATCTTAGGAATATAACGAATTGGGTTATACATATAAATAATCAAAACAATAAAATTGTCTTGTTTATTCAGACTGGTAAAAATGATTGAAAAAATGGATCTATAAGCAAAAGATAAAAGTTTTATTATAATTTTAATATTTTATACGAATTTTTATTAATCTTTTAAATTGGTACGAAAATTCTGATTTCAAAAAATTATCATTACAAATTAATACACTCTTGTCAACAAACATTTGTACAAGCGCAATGGTAAATATAAGGTATGACTATCGTAATTTAATAGGATGAGAATTATTCAAGTTAAATTGTTTTCCGAAATTTCATGTTAAAATATTGTGAAGGAATTTTATTTTTATACTTTTATGTGTTAGATACTTGAATGTTTTTTAATTCTATTTTTTTAAATAAGGTTGCATTTATGTTTTCTAGAAATTTATTTATTTTTTTTTTTTAATGGATAACTTGTTTATATAAAAATTATTTTAATAAATATTGTCTTTTGAAAAAATCAGTTAATTTTTAATTAATTAAGAAGAATTATTATTGACTGAATAATTTTACCGACTTTTTGATAAAAATTCAACAATAAAATTTAAAAAATTGTGATAAAAAAAAAGTGATCTCTTTGCGAAACCATCAAAAAGTTACCATTCACTAAAATTTTAATAAAACGTTTAACTCTAATTTGTTAAAATTTAAATCCATCAAGTTAAATATTACAAAGAAATAATAATTTTTCATCCAAACATTTCTAAAACGTTCGAAAAAGCATCATAACATAGCTTTGAAAGTGAAAAATTTCAATCTATATTATATTATAACGAATAATAAGATAAATCGAGATAAAATCCACGTGATTGCGAGTGCGTCAACGGGTCGAGTATATCCATAAAGAGAGAAAAAGAGAGAGAACGTATCGTTGCACACACGAAGGGCCTCTCTTTCTCTCTCTCTCTCTCTCTCTCTCTCTCTCTCTCTCTCTCTCTCTCTCTCTCTCTCTCTCTCCCTCCGAGAAGAGGACGGCTCGCGGTGGGAGTGGCGTGGGTGTGTCCAGCGCATCCGCACGCGCCCCCCGTGTACGAGTGCGAACCCCCTCGCTTACGCGCACACGAGTGTTTTTACTCGCGATCGGTTGAAATATTGTACGTGTATACGTATATTTGTGCGGTTAATTTTTACGATAATAATTGACGTATCGAATTTTTTTAAATTTCTCTATACATTTTAGATGTTTTTTTTTTTTTTTTTTTTTTTTTATCGTTTTTAGTCTGTTTTTATAATGTTTTTGTTTATTTTACTGATAATTTTTATAGATTTTAAGAGAAATCTTATTAAATTAATACAAAATGGATATTTTGTATTCACACAAAGCCATTTTCTAACAGAAACATTTCATAGCGACAATTTACAATGCGTCCTCGCAGATATAATATTTCGACTATTGACTGAATGACCTTCAAATATATTTATTAAACGATCGGAAAACGGGTTGAACCTTAACTTTTACTTAATGTGTCACCCCGTACCAATAATAAAAATTAAACCGTGAAGTTTAAGGATGACGGAAGTATCGAGGGGTTTCCGGCACAAAAAGGTAATAGACGCACATAAAAGTAAAATATATATATATATATATATTTTTTTTTTACTTCTCCTTGTCCTAAAAGCACAGGATCTCTCCAAATAAGGCAGCCTCTTTCTTTTGAGAATCCGACTATTTGACCGGATGATCCACAAGCCACAAATATTTCAATACGAAGGACTTTTTTTTTGTCAGTTTCTCTCGGCTACTCTGTTTGCCATATTTTTTCAAACGGAGTACAAGAAAAAAAAAAAAAAAAAAAAAAAAAGAAAAAGAAAGATGGAGAAAGCAATTGGAGAAAGCATTTTCGCCATTTCCGCGCCATGTGTCGTACACACGAGACTTGAAGCGATCGCTCTCTGGTTATCCGTCGTCGGCGTACGAAGCAATTTTTCACGGAAAACGTAAACAGACGTCATGGATGTTGAGACCACACGTGTCCTATATGCACTCTTGACCTCCGATATCTTCACAAATTATAGGATTTATGTATAAACGCCTGAAGTGAAAGTGAAGAATGTATGTATATCTATGTTTATTATATAGACGATCTTTTACGGATGAAGTTAAGATGGAAATTTTGTACATGCGATTTTACTTCAATATAATAAACAATAATAGTTATGGTGTTATAATTTTATAAAAAAAATTGTATCCTCGGGTTAAATTCTCGATGTAAGACTCAAAAATGACAGTATTCGCGATTCTACATTATACCATATTCAATTTATTTATTTGTAAATTGTAAATAATTGTTTTTTTTAAATTATTTTTAAACATTTGTAGAGATTATGATTGTTTATTTCGTTTTTATCTTTTTTTTTTTTTTTAAACAACCATTTTGGCCAATACTCTAGAAAAGACAATTAAAATGCGAACTTTTGAGGAGAAATCGAGCCATAGAAAGAAAGAAATCTCTTTGCTCAATATATCAATTTCTTTCAAACAACGAAAAATTTTTCAACTACATTAGACACGGTGTATTATACGTTTACACGTGGACGCTTGCGAAAATTTCGAAAGAAGAAGAAAGTGCCACCCACTGACCGGGAGACACACAATGATATTTTCAAAAGATGCGGGCGGTAAGAGGTTAAATCTCCTAAATAATTTTGTCAATAGGTCGAGACACTCGAACAGCGTAGCTTCGTCGTTTACCGATTTTAAAATGACTCTGTTGGATCTAAAGCTCACCTCGACCCGGTAACTTTCTACTCGAGTAATTAGCGAAAACTAGTGAGAGAGGGAGAGAAAGAGAAAGAGAGGGCCGCGAAACTGCGCGGCAATAGGATAACGAACGAACGTCAATTCGAGAGGTACAAGAGCGTCGTGTCAAACGCGTTGCGCTCGGATAATAGACGAAAAAGCGTGGCGAATCTCACTGTCGACCTAAACGAATTCGTCAAGAGCTACGGGGGGGGGGGTCTTAAGACCCTCTTTTCATGCTCAAGGCCCCGCGTACCGCAGCACGACCAATGTCGCAGTCGCGCTCAAGCAAATACACGAAAAGATTATACACCTAACGAATGTCTGAGAGTTTACGTGTGCGTATTTGTGGAGAGACATGTATGCGAAACGAGTCAATTCGGGATGTCGAGGAGTCCCGTTGTTAACGCATTTTTATTTTTACGAATTTCATAGGATATTTCACGCGCAGTGTTATTTACTTTTACAAAAAGATTCTTTTTTTTTTCCTGCTTCACATTTTTGTTTATTTTGAGACCTTATTAATTTGCATGCCTTTATATATTTATTTTCATTGTTAGTGGCTTTATTAATGACGTCGAGTTTTGACTGTATAAAAAGTAGCATAAAAAATGTACTTTTAGAAATAAAAATGATTCATTGAGTAAATATATTTGTTTAGAAACTTATTTACTCAAACTATTATTTTTATCATAATAAATTATAATAATAATTTATAACTTACCATAATAATATAGCAAATAAAAAAAGTAATATTAACGATTTTAAAAAAAGAAAAACTCTACAAACTAAATATAATAGAATAAAGTTTATTTTCAATAATTGAAAATATATAATAATTCGAATGTTGAAACATTATAAAAATATAAAGATTAAAAAAGCGCAAATAAGTAAATAAATATGACAAATTTTTTTAAAAATGTAAAACAAGTGATAAATTTGTATTGTATCTTTAGACACTTTATTTATCATAATAGATGTTTTCAATTATTATTATTAATAAGATTTCTCTTTGATTTATAATATTTTTTTATCACCTAAAACTATTACATTTTTTACGTCAATACCTTAGGAGAATAAACAAAGCTTTTTCAAAAAGGTTACATTAAACAAGAAAAACCGTTATTATGATCCAAAGCTAATGGGCAAAAGCGAACTCTTTCCAAGACATTACCGCAACTTACAAGGAAAAAATGCCATTCCCGTCCGTACGTTTGAAGAAAAGCAAAACTTTAGCACGCGGGGCATCATTCGTTCGCCGCGTATCCCACGTCCCACGAAGTCGTACGAAAGTCAAGACCCTTCGAAGAGTCGAGGTATAATACGAGAGCCACGGAGTTTTCCGTATCGATAAACACGGGCCGAAGGTATAGAAAAAAAGACCACCGGGAGTACGCGCTAAAACGTCCGGGGGGTGGAGATGGGGGGGGGGGGGTTGTACCCCGCGTGCGCGCTCGTTTCTTAAACGGCCTTAAATGGCAAACGAATGCCCGCGTCGACAAAGCCGCCCGGTGTTACGCTGTGTATGTATAGGTATGTGTATAGAGACGTCACATCGAGTCTTATAGCGAAGGACCTCGCTTTCCTCGTTATTCTTCTAGAATACGACGATGCTCCGAGCCTTTGGCAGCTTCCTTGCCGCGCTCGGGGCTTTTCCGAACACCGCTACCACCCCGCGTCGATCCTAAACTTTCTCGATGATTCGCATGATGGTTGTTACTCTCTTCTTCTCACTCCCTCTCTCTCTCCCTTTCTCTCTTTTACTTTGGCGAATAATAATGTTTTGCTAGAGGTTTACCTTCGCTAAATATTTAAACTCGTCGGAGAAAATCGCTCGGTTTCTGCGTTAACTCCATGCAGATCTGAATATTCATGATATCGGGAGCTGTTCTTTGCATATTCATATTTGCGATTTAAAATAACTTATCTTATCGCTTTCTAAATTTCTAACGGATTTTTTATAAATTTTATCATTTGCAAGTTATAATTTATAGAATGAGTAAAAAATGTAAAGTTATTTTATTTGAATTCAAAAGCATCAATTTTTATGCGAATTTTATTTATACTTTTTTTTTGTAGTGTAAGTATTATTAAAAATGTGACATATGTTGTATCATATAAACTAATTCATAATCGAAATCAGTATTTCATTATTATATTTTATTCACAAAAATCAACATTATTTATCAGTTGATGTAACTTAAAATCAATGTTATAAATAATAAAAATTCAATTTTAAACATTTAACATGCATTTATCTCGTATCGTTTATTTTATCTTTCAATTTTGGTAAAATTAATTTTTTAAGTAACTCATGTAACAAAAAATTAGTCCATAAATTGAATTATCTTAAGTATTTATTTTCATAATTTGTAAAAATATTTTATTTCTTACATAAAAATATTTATTTATTGAATTTTACATAATTAAAAATATGCTAATTAAAACAAAAAAAAAAAAAAAAATAATTTTTAACTTAATTAATTATTTAAAAATACGTATGTAATGTACAATTTATAAATGATAATTGTAAAGTAAAAAAGGTTTTAAATTATTTTTTTCATAAAATATAAATATCTGCATTACTTGATAAAACAATTGTATTCATTATTTGAAAATGAATGTTATTTAATTACATCATTGAACTATTACACGTAACTCGATGAATTTGGATACCACATAATGTTTTTATCGAATTCTTTACACATTTTATTTATACGTATTTAGTAATTCAATAGCATTCATTACATTACAATCCATATTTCCTTAGCGAACTCCTCAAAATCTAAATACATACAAACAAAGATGATCGATTATCGGATCGCGTTCACGAAATGCTTATCGGCGATTCTTTCCGAGCCCTTTACGCAAAACTTTCTATTACGTAAAAGGTTATTCGTACTTCAGCCCACAATATATCGCGCTAACGATTGAATCGTGTAAATGAAATACTTTAATATTAACCGAGTGATCGTTAACACGAATAAAAATCAAGAATCTAACCATATACATCTCCCTTCCTCTTCTCTCTTTCTCTTTCTCGTTAAATTCCTTTTTCTTTTTCTCCTCTACTCTCCCCTCGACTTTCCTTCACCTCGTCGTGGCCGAGGTTATACGAGCGGTATAACGCGGTATAAGCGTAAGCGCGATGGCATGTCGATCTAATCATAATAGCACGCTGCCTCGTAAAGATAGTTATCGCTGCAAAAACAAGTGAACGGCATTAAAGATCTCGTTCTATCGCATATTTTCCGATCGCTATCGCTTTATAGAAGCGAATAATCAGCCATTGAAAATCACTTTATCGCTTATGGGCAAATGCGCTCGTATTCCTACGCGTAATCGTTCGCTTCACCGGGGGGGTTGTTGGCTTGCCATGGCTTTTACCCCACTGTGTCAACGACATGAGAACTCTTTTAAGATCGCGCTGATTTTTTTTTTTTTTCGTCTATATGTGAGTGTAAGTATTTGTGTCACTCGATGCGTGTCTTGGGGATACGCGCTCGTATGTGCATAGATGTGTTTGGAGATAACTTCCCGCATAAGTCAATCGGAATTACATAATCTTTCGCAGACGTTGAAGTAAAATAGTTTATCGATGGCTTAAATATTTTTATAAACAAGATCGTTTATACTATGTACTATTTCGTTAAACTAGAAACGTTTTTTTTTTTCTTCGTTTTGGTAATATTAATCAAACTAGTATTGTTTAAAAAATTAATAGAAAAATTTCCTTTCTTGTAACATTTCAATGTAACATTTAATTATAATTGAATTGTATAATAATCTTTAATAATTCTATAATTAATATAATTGCAATTTTCAATTTTATTCTATAAGTTTAAATTATATCAAGGCAAGTTTTATAAGTACAATGATATTTGAAAATAAAATTTTACGAAATTCATTATAAATAAAATAAATATATACTTGTATGAAATTACATAGCCGAGCGTAAATATTCTGATGATAAACATTACTGAACATCTATCAAAAGTAGATTTATTAATAACAAGATTTTATTGAGGTAACTTTGTTCAATTGTTTTTAGTTGTAAGATTATCACAGATACATCAACAAATTCACAAAATACATTGCGATAACTTTTGAACAATAATAATTTGAGTAAAAGTATTTTTTAAGCCATCGTGATTAACTATACATCCGTAAATTACATATTATACGGTCTTTAAAAAATTCGCTATCACATCAAACTTATTGTTCAACTAGAAGAGTTTTTTCAAGTCCAGTCTATCGGATACGAATTAACCGTCGTCAAGAAAGTCGAAAGATAGATTATGGAGACGTCTCTTCGCTAAACATATATAACGTATATGTGTAAACACATATTCCACCTGCATCGAACTATTTTTCCCATAAGAAGAGGACTTCGTCACGGACGCTTTGCGTACATATAATAGTATAAGATATACGTATATATGCATTTGGGACTTGAGTGAGAAAGAAAAAGAGATGGAGAATGTCAGAAAAGAGAGAGAGAGAGAGAGAGAGAGAGAGAGAATCCGCTTCGGGGCGTGACTCTGAAAACCACCAGCATCCAAATATACAGGCTAGAATGGCTGAGTATATATGTATATGTATACGTGTATATACACGTATCTGTGTGGCGAATGAATCTACCTGACTTATGGGGCCCAACATTCGGCGTTATTTATGACCGAGGTCCTCTCCAATGCCCCAAGAACTTTGACTCTTTATCTCTCTTCTCTCTCTCTCTCTCTCACTCTCTCTTTTCATCTGGCTTCTCGTTTCTCTTCTTCGGTATATATACTCCAAAGTTTTTTTTCTCTCTTTCTCTCATTCGGAGTCAACGAGGCAGGCTAAAAATCTTCCTTTTTTTTTCTTTCTTTTACCAAATTCCCAAAATGTGCGAGAATCGTCTAACGCTAGTTTTCCACTTGGTAAAATTTCTTTCGGCTCGTCGCACACCCATCGCTTTTAAGAATAATATCAAAGGAGGCAGTGATTTTGGATTACGTGTTTGATGGAGTCGCTTACATTGAAATCCGTACGTTGAGTTGTAATCATAAAAATGATGTTTCTTGTAATGCTCGAAAATATTTATGATTATTATACTTGAGCTTGAATTTGTTTTTTATTCTATATACTATTAACAATTCATAAATTTTTCTGTACAAATTATTTAAATTTTTTTTTTTTTTTTTTTTAAGA
Organism: Chalcis sispes; assembly: GCA_949987625.1. NCBI lineage: Eukaryota > Metazoa > Arthropoda > Insecta > Hymenoptera > Chalcididae > Chalcis > Chalcis sispes. The sequence continues at coordinate 25,132,847 of OX465097.1, read as the reverse complement.
TGTAGCGACGTCAATAAAAAAATAAATAAAATAATTGTACTTAATTGTTTTTTATAATTGACTGAAAACGATAAATTTATAGTTCAATATTATAAATAGATTGTAAATAAAACGGTAATGTGACTTTTTCTTTTTAAAATTAATTGCCCGATGAATGAAATTTAATTTAAATAAATTCAAAATATTTTGATTGAATTCGATAAAATTATTCAAATTTATTTAGTAAATTTTCTATGAGATTAAATTTATGTTAGTTGCGTGTATATAATTCAATACTTATTTAAATATCTATTCCAAATAAAAATCATACTTATTATCGTGGCAATTTACATAAAATATAAGTGAAATTAATAAATTAAAACGTAAAAGACATCATCGAAGTCGAAAGCGAATCAATTAAACGGTAACAAAGGTTTACCCTTTCGTTAAAGTAGAAAGTTATAAAAAGTACATCTACTTTCGTTCGTAGCTCCACCGCGAAGAATCAAATGAATCGTAAATTTACATGCGAACGGTAAAAAAGGCATACACAAACGGACGCCGATGAGAGAAATGCATTACGAGCCGGAGATTCTTCGATAACGATTACCCGATTACGTAACGCATGGTCAAACTTTCGCGATTGCGTATCGCTGCTTAGGTAAAAAAAAAATGTCAGCGCGGATGAAGCTACCGCTAGCAACGAGACGTCACCGAAGAAAAAGTTCGCGAGGAAACGAGGCTTAAGGAACTCCGGGGCCTCGTGCACGAGGGCATCGCGCGAGATCGTAAATCATCGAAGGGAAATCCAGCGAAACCACTACCGGCTATAAAATTTTATGGTGTTTGGCCCTTTAAGTTGTCTCTCTCTCTCTCTCTCTCTCTCTCTCTCTTTCTCTCTGTTACTGTCTCGCGATTTCACATTGGCGCATCGTATATCTTGTGCGGAAGTGAAACTTTCTGCCTCTCTCTAACTTTTATTCTTCTTGGGTCAGTGCGGCTCGCGCGCGTTCCTCCTGCACAACCTTCGATCAGTGTTTCAACAATATCGGTCGAGCTTATATTGTTCCGCGACGGCACACAGACTTGCACGTATGCATGTATACATATATATATATACACATACACATACACATACACGCACACACACACACATAGAAAAGGACCTTCGCGCACGAGGCCTTGTCCTCGAAAGTTTGTACAGAAAAGCGGGGAAAGCGAGTGCTACGGCATGCCTAACCTAATATACGACTGACTTATTACCAGACGTGATTTACTACCGCCTCATCTTCCTCCTAACTTTTAAAGTATATATTCAACCAAAAATGTGTTCCCTATCGTGGTTGTACCTCCTAGGAGACATTTTCCAATTCCAATCCCAGAATCTCTCTCTCTCTCTCTCTCTCTCTCTCTCTCTCTGTCTCTCTCGTTTAGGGTCTTGTTACCTTAGTTCGAGACGCTAGCTTCTTTTTTTTTATGTTGTTTTTTTTTATTTACATTTTTATTTTTTGCATCATCCATTAGTAGACCCAAAGTAACGCGCCTCTTTCTCGTCCGCGACTGCGTCAAAGTTATTGACTCGTCGGAGTCGTCGATTCGTTCGACTTATGAAGGCACACGAAGAGCCGTAAAGAATAATTTATTGTAGGGTTGATTGGTAACGGAACTAATTGCGGATTTCTCATCGCTGGTTGCTCTGTGTTGCCGTTAAAAGTTTTAAGGAAAGATGGGGTTGCTTCATTGACTGCGCAAGTATATATATATATATATATATATATATATATATATATATATATATGGCTTTAGTAGGGAATCATATTTTTTCGTATAAATAACTCTTTGACATTGCGATTGGTGACTATTGTATCTCATCGAATAATTTTATTAATATGTGCATAGTAGCGGTTTACACTGCGATTTATAACGTTGGACTACCGTTTATTAAGTTTGTAATATAGCTCACTGCGGATAGTCTAATTAATTTTATCAATGTATAAAATATATGCAAAATTATTGCGAGCAATAAATAGTGGAAACAATCGTGGAAGTTAGAAAAAATTGCCATTTTAATTAATCAGAATTTAATGCTACAATTTAATTGAATCTCAGTTTTTAAAATTAACAAAATATTTTGTATTATATATATATATATATATATATATATATATATATATATATATATATATATATATATGCAGACTACAGTTTTCTATATTAAGTGGATTAGTCAATTGTCAATAAATATTGCAATTATTATTACAATTACAATATTTGCACGAAGGATTACTTTGTTTTAATTGGATTATAGTTAAAGGTCAGCTGAGTTTACGTTACAACGGCAATCGTTTAAAACTACAGTTTTGAGTATTATTGCAAACAACCGTTTCGGCCAAGTATAACCACGGTAATATAATACTTAAATCATAACTTGAAAAATATAATACTCGTAAATAAAAATAACTTGCAATTTGTAGTTTATAAAGTAATAATGTATTGCGACAAAAGTAATTATAGAATTTTGGTTCTCAAAAATTTTCTTTATTTACATGCATTATTGTTCGAAAATTAACTTTAAATATTTATGTGTATAATTTAATTTAAAATCAATAGTAAAATATTATATTGTGTCTAAAAGCATTAAGAAATTTAGTATTAGATCGTTAATATAATTTTATTCGTTTAAATAAGTGATTTTATTGTAATAAATGAATTGGATATATTATCAATCATAATTTTTTATTATTGTTGTTGTTACATCTAATTACAAACAGATTCAATTCTAAAGTTATTATATTCTTGCCTGAAATTACAATTCTTGGCACTATTTCTTTAATCGACAGTTTAAAATTCGCTGCTAAATTCTTGTACGAATTCCATTAAATATCACCAAACTCCGTTTGAATAATTTTCAATGTTCAAATTTACGATTGTACAAGATCGTAATCGATCGGCGTTTTGCACACAAATCGAAATCCGTTTATCGTAAAAATACCACGAAGTTAAAATTCGTGGGATTAGGAAGTCATCTTATGATACATTCCACGCGAGACAAAGAGACGCGAGAAAAGAGCAAAAGAGAGAGAGAGAGAGAGAGGGAGAGGAGAGAAGAAGAAAGCAAGAAAGAAAAAAAGTATCATAAGTTACGCAAGAGATCGGCGCGCCACGGTATTCGAAAGATTCACGAAACATTCGGAGAATAAGAGAGAGAGAGAGAGAGAGAGCGAGGGAGTTGTAAGGCCCTGACCGAGTAATTCTCCCGAGGCTGCTGGCCCAGCGCAGAATCTGAAAAATGACGCGCAAGACGAAGATCAGAAAACCAGGGAAGAAGAGAGAGAGAGAGAGAGAGAGAGAGAGAGAGAGAGAGAGAGAAGAGGAAAGAGAATATACAGAGAAAAGACGCAGGCGCGAGCGTTAAGGTTCAGGTATATAGGTATAACAATCTCCTCTCGGAGCTCCGACTTTGCCGTTGCTGCTGCTCCTTCCCTCTCGCAGCTTCACTCTTCGGAGCTCGGAATATAAACTGTTTCTGGGAAGAACCAGTCGTATATCTTTGAGGACGACAATGCCCACGCTCGAGTCACTCATCCACTCACCTATTGGCCCTCTCTCTCATCTCTTCCCATCTCTTGCTCTTTTTCTCCTTATTTCTTTCGACCTCCCCCCCCCCCTCTCTCTCTTTCTTTTTCTCTCACCCGCGTTCAAAACTTGTGGAATGAGGAAAATGATCGATTCTAATTTCCCTAGTTTTGTGTGAGACTCATAAGTATTGGCTTTGCGTTAACCGTTTCTGATTTTACGTTTTTCATCATATATCTTTTAATTATCGATAAATTCAAGGAATAAGTCGTTAGATAAAAAATTGAGTAGTTTTCATTCAGTTTTTCAATATTATACCATATATTATATAAAGGTAATTTATTAAAAAAAATTCATTTATAATTTGCATAATTAATGTACAAAATATTAATCGATAGCAGTATTTTCACTTTATAAATTTATTTAGCAATTGACAAGTTTTAAAAGGACGATGCAGTTCATTTGATTATTAATACTAATAATAGTAATGTAGCATGAGAAAATTTACAAACATATTTTAAATGAAAATAATAAAAAATTAAACACTTAAAATTAAATATTCATTGGGTTATTGGATTTAATTTAATTAAAAATTTATCACCTTGTATTTAACATCGACATTGCGTCGCTATATTTTTGATTATACTAGAAAATATTTAAGTTACAATTAAATTTTAAATATTTTTTCATTTTTTTAAAGATTTTTCACAAACGTCAGATATTTTAAAAATTTTCACAAATATAAATCATTTTTAGAAAAATTATACTAATTTTCTAAAAATTATTGTCATTTCATTTTATTTTATAAATTATTAAATATTTTTTTAATGATTTTTAATTAAAACGAATACTGAAACTTTTTACATATTCATTATTTTATTACGAACGTCATACTTATAGCGAATAAAAATATACTTACTAATTTGGAATCTTTACATTAGATAATATATAAGATCGGTGATAAATACATGTTTATCTTCGTTTCATTAATTAACGCTACGTGTCCTATATTTTCAACGCGTAAAAGCACACCTATCGTTCTTATTTGATTTCTCAACCGAGTGACCATCGCGTCAAAGGAACATCTCAATTTTCCGAGGTACAAGTATCCCCTCGCCCGCGCGCTTATCGTTCGCCTTTTAATCGATCTCGCGCACGCGTCGACCTTTTGTTTTATCTTCTAATCTCACCTTGCTTACAATGCTCGAACTGAAACTAAAATACATCATTATATATATATATATATATATAAACGCGAAGGCGCGAGAAGCCGCGCGAACGGTGACCGCAAACGGAGTGTCGGCCGTCGCACGCGCAGCTGCCGATCCTCGCGGCTACCCTCTTGGCATTTTATCTACGATCGACTATCTCCTGTCGCGCTGCATTAGTAAGTACATACGTTTCCTATCCGCTCGAGTCACCGTTTGTGTATATAAATATATACGTGAACGTGAACGACAGATTGTTATCTGTAAGTTTGAAAAAGAGAGAAAAGTAGGAGACACGCAGTCTCTTCGAGACGCACCTTATGTGCGTGACTGTTTTGTACTCGGCGATTCTCGCCCTGTCTGTATACGTATGCATGCATAGCTCCGTACGACCGAGATTTTCGTCTTATTTTCTATTCATTTGCTTTTCATTTCGACTTTCGTCTGTTCTTCGCTCGATGCGAATAATTTACATACCTAATACGTGTTTCTGCACATGTCGACGAGAGAATTTTCGTTCGAGGCTTTTCTCTCTTGGGTTTACGCTTGGTGTGTACGTGGGTGGATTACGTATTGTGGACGAGCGAGTGTCTCTTTGGTGAAATCAAGCTTGTCATCTTGAAGCATAGAATAAGGCTTGCATAAAGAAGTTAGGATTTAGCTATACGAATAACTTTACCTACTGTTATATTTAAATTCTTTAGAATGCAATTTTGAAAGTTACATATTGTTACATAATAAATTCTCAATAAGTTAGATTTAAAATATTGATTTGGGTATTATTCTGTCTTTAAATATAAACCGTTATCTATTTATGAATATACATTACGCGTTCAAACACATTTCTCTTTGGCTTGTAAATTTACCAACTAACAATATATAAATTTAATTATAAAAATTTATAAACTCACTTTTTCAATTATATCTTTATACATAAAAATGAATTTATCAATTTCATATGTATACATTAATTAAAATAATAAAATAAAATAATAAATGACTCGATTACTTTATTTATATTTCGATTCATTTTTCATTCATAAGTCTCATTACCATAACGAAAACACGCATTTATTTCGTCGTACATTGTACGACAATTATCGCATTTACGCGAATCCAATGAAAATTTGGTTACAGGATTAACCGAGCACAGACACAGACTTATTTGTACGCGATTTGCTCGAGCGATCATGTATACATATACGCAAAGAAAAAAAAAAAAAAGAATGAAAAGGTCGTTTCGTTTTCCCCCGGTATCTCAGGTTGAATAGACGCTATTTGCAATTATCCTTGAGAAAAGAGCGTATCGCCCTCGAAATGATACATCCATTACAATCAAGCCACCCATTGGGAAAGAGAGAGAGAGAGAGAGAGAGAGAGATCATGCCCTCCGGAAATGAGTCTGACCCCGCAAGTCTACGCAAGTTTCTCTTTTGTATACTATTACGGCGGACTGATTTTTTTCAATTTATTTATTTTTTTTCTCTCTTCTCTTTTTCTCTCTCGTTCTCTCTCTCTCTCTCTCTCTCTCTCTCTCTCTCTCTCTCTCTTTCTCGTGCGCGCGTATGCGCTCATTACTTTCGATCAAATCGCATCAAAAGCTTTTCATTAATGTCTCACAGCTGTCACTCAATGCTCGCCATTGTCGGTTGAAAGTCATTTATAATCTGTTTATTTATTTGTTGTAAGAACGGAAGTTTGGAAAAATTTGATATATACTTCCTCGAATTTTAATTTTTTTTATTAGTATTTTCAAAAAGTGTTCAATTAATATCAAGTTAAATAAATGAATTTATATATTCAAGCTGTCCGTATACGAGTATACATACATAATGAAAAATTAAATTGATTCGTCCAAAAGAGAAAAATGATTTTTCAATTTAAATTCTATATAAAATTATGAATGAAACTATATTTTTAAATGAATTTTAAATGATTCAATGAAATACTTTAAATATTAGTAAATATAAATATTTTCTTACAAAATCGCATGGACTACTATATGATTTTATTTTATTCACAACTTGTAAGCGTCCCAAATTTAACAAATTTCAGAAGGACACAATACGCAAGGTACTAATATCCGCTCACCCAAACATCGTCTAAATAATGAAGCCACAAAGCCATCGTTAACTGTACGAACATTTAGGCGCTTTATGCAGACTTTTCCGCCTCGAATCCAACAAAGTACCGGGACATTATGAGCCGGTTAAAACGAAAAATTGTCCCATCCTCTCCCCCCCCCCCCCCAGCACCCCCCCCCCTCTCCCTCATAACGCATTCTGCGTGAAAAACGTTTAAAAACACCCTCGCACGCGCGCGCCTATCTTTCGTACAATGGAGATCGAGTAGGTGGGCCGAACGTTGACGAATCTTTCTTCGAGAAATACAACGGGGCCGAGATGTAGACGCGAGCGTTTTTTTTTTCTCTCTTTCTCACCTGCGAGTAATGGAGATTCGGAGCTTCGGAAAAGTTACATTGTCCGATAGTTTTGAATGCGTCAACCACCCAGGACGCCTGAAATTCCTGAAAAAAGAAATAAGAATAAAATCATGAATGAGGTGAGCCGGAGACTAAAAGATTTTCAGCTTTCCTTTTATTTAACATTTTTCTCTCAGGTATATATCGCTCGCCTTCATTTCGATGGTCCAGTTTTAACGCGTCATTCGAGCAATAAAGAGAGAGTTGCGCGAAAACGAGCACTGGGAATAGACACATCGCCTTGACCATTTTTTTTTCTTTTTTTTTTTTTTTTTTTTTTTTTTTTCTTACGTCTCGTGCGTCTTGACACTACTTCGTCGCCGAGAGCAACTCGTATATTTCATTCGGGTAATAATGGGCCCTATTGGTAAGGATGCCACGGGGGATGATCGTTGGTACTAACCACACTGCATGCGTTATTGTTTGGCTCGGCTCGGTTTTGCACGAACTCGATTTCCTGCGTAGGCGCATTGTGTACTTCCTTCTAGCGTCGTGCATGCGCGCGTCCTTTTGTCACCTCTTCTCGTATTGGGGCGGGATGGCAGTAGAGAGAGATACACCGGAAAATCTTCCGGGAATCGTTGGCTTTTTTTTTTTTTTTTTTTTTTTCTTATGTGGATAGGAACGAGAAAAAGAGCAAACTGCGTTTCTTTAAACTCGATTCGTTTATTTTTATTTGGAAGCTGCGCGCGTTGTGACCTTTTGGCGAATACGTGTATACCTGATCTTTCACCTGCCCACGATAAACATTCCGCCTTTATTGTGGCTCCTTACGAGCCCGCTGAATAACTATGTATCTATGCATTGTAGGATGCTTACTTTCTCGTTGGCGGAAATGTTTGTTTATATTTATTTATTTATTTTATTTTTTTTTTTTTTTTAAGAATTAATATGGATGAATAAATATTTTTGGCGCTGCTGTAAAAGCAGTTCACTTTCCTTTTATAAACGCTTTAAAATTTTATTTTATAATTGAAAAAGTTTTGTTCTCAGTTTGACTGTTGTTCGATTTGTAAAATGCATTTAAAATGCGAACATTGAAAATTTATGCCCCAAATAGTCATCCGTCAATTTAAATCCATAAAGAGTTGACGAGTTTCGTTCCAATAAAAATTTTGTCGACTAAATTGTTGTGTCATGCACTATCGTCATCAAAATAATTAGATTTCGTAATGTTAGATTCAGTTAGACTTTCATAATTTTATACTCTTGCAAGTTATGTGAAAGCTTTCACCTCGATGAAAAAAAAAAAAAAGAAACGCGTAATACTCTTATTAAAAAATTCTTTCTAAATTAAAAAAATTTAACCCGCATATACTTATGGATATTATATTGAAAATTAAATTTTCTTATGTTGTAGATGTACTTTTAGAAGAAATAATTAAACATTTTTGTTTAAAATGTTTATAAAATAATTTATTCCTGTAAATAAATAAAAATTTCTTCTACACGAATACTTCTACAATGATACTATGATGTTTCTGCAAAAATTAAGCTTTTAGATTTCATAAGTGTGTATACATTTTTATGGGTATATAAATGAATATCATCACTTGTCATCGATTATACGATTCGAATGGTTCAAATTAAAATTTTATGTTAATAATTAAATTGAATTTCAAATAAAATCTCAAATAAAAAAGTTCGATAAATCACTGTTATAAAATATGCAAAATGGCTAAGCAAGACGTATTCTTGTATACAATTTTAATCAATTTCCGGTTTTTTCTCGACGCTTCCTTACTCGGGTAGATATATACATATCCTTTCAATCGCTTATAAATTAACGTTTCTTCGGGAGAAAAATGTCGAATAATACGGCGTAAGGATGCGCGCATCTCAGCGCGTACGGGTAAGAATAAAGAGCGACAGCCATACGAGAATAAGAAAAGAGAAAGAGAGATAAAGAAACGACGGAGGAACGGACGCGGCTCACTGATATCCGCGTTGGTAGTATATAGTCGCGCGAGTTAAATCATTAGACGCTCTTTCTCTATCCTTTTCTTGCAAGCATCTTTCTCTCTTTCTTTCTCTCTCTCTCTCTCTCTCTCTCTCTCTCTCTCTCTCTCTGTCTATCTCTCGCCCCCCGCGGCTTCGAGCATTAGTTCATCTGTCTCCTCGGTTCGCTTCGCATTGCGCGGCCGTATGCGTCTTCTCTCTTTCCCTCTCTCTCTCTCTCTCTTTCTATCTACTCGTGGCTTAACGAGCGCTCGATTTTTTCTCCGCACGGCGTCGTTCTCTCTCTTTCTTTCTCTCTATCTCTCTTTTGCAGTCGCGCGCGTTTCGGAACATAGCCCGCGTAATATATGAATCCCACGCATCGAACTCGAAGCACCGCGGGATATGCCAAACGACATGTGTTCTCCCTTCTCTCTTGCTCTCTCTCTCTGTCTCTCTCTCCCTCCCTCTTTCATTCTCTTTCTCTTATTCGCTATTTATTTCTATTTTCCTCCTCTTTTTTTCGGACAGGCTCTGACTCCCTTTTTTTTCTTTCTTGTCGTTCGCTCGTCTCCTCTTCGGCGGCTATATTATCGTCCGACTCCGCGCAGTGATAGTGGTTTTGTTTTATTCGACATTTTCGCACTTATATAGAATATATATATAATATACAGTATGTGTGTGATTATGACGAGGATTGCGTCAAGGAAATTAACGATCGTCAATTTTTATGCCCGCAAGTTTTCTGAGAAAACGAGCGCGACGACTTTCTTGAAATACGGGATAATTACGATCGCTATATAAAGAGTCTCTCTCTCTCTCTCTCTCTCTTTCTTTTTCTCGATGAGTCAAGTGTTTTTATTCGGTATTGTACGATATGAATAATGGTACTTTATACGCCGCGAACATACAGCGTGAGAATTTTGCTTATTTAGTAATTTTATACGAAAAAAATTAACTTAATTTATTTATTATTATCTTTGCAACAAGTTGACTTTTAAATAATTTATAGTCAATTAAATTAAATAAGCTGGGAAATAAAATAATCGATGAAATTTTTATGTCAAAGTATAAAATGTTAAAAATCATTTTATCTTATTGTAGAGAATAATTTATAAAATAATTTTTTGCAACCTTTAAGACCTCAAGTACTAAAGATCAAATACAAAAATTTTTATTTCGTGTAATTAAAAAAAATTTATAATTTACTTGAATAATAAATTGCCTTTTATTCAAATTAAAAAAAATATTTTATATTTATAAACTACTTTAAGACGCTTTAAATTAAATAATTCTGGCAAACATTATCAATAGGTAATAATTAAAGATTCCAGTTAATATTAATAAAATACAAATATATTGAATAAAAACTATCACAGAAATAATCTAACCTATGAAAAATGTTTTCAATCGCAGCGTATATTCTTTTGATGCATGCATTTACGCATAGAAAAACGAAAAAAAAATATATCATTTCCTTCGTCCGAACACATACCACCTATTGTGCCGTTTTTTTTTTCTGCTTTGATCTTTTCTTTTTATTCAACACCCTCGAATTCATAAAGCTCGCGTTAGATTTAGTTTTCAATACCTACGGCCATTTGAAAATTGGTTCGCACTGGACTCACGTATGCCAGATGGAATTTTTCCGGTACAAATTTAACTCTTGAATTATGAAAAGAAAAAATATAATAATGAAAAGGAGTCGAAAAAGTGTGAAAACCTCGATTTAACATTTGGCCAGTGTATTTCTGTATTTTCATTTCGATTAAAGACACATTATGCTTTAACAATACGGTCAGGAAATTAAATATTGCAGGTATCAATGCTATTAAAATGATTACTTTATAAAACTTTACTCTTTAATATAATATAGCTTCATTATATCCTCGATTAATCATAAATAATTAAAAATTATAATTTAAAGTTATAGAATAAAATATCTATATTTAGAAAAAAAAAGTGTTATTAATAATATGTTTTTTTTAATGGTGAAAATACTTAAGTAACATCTTATTTAAGGGCTAAATTTCATTGAAGTAAAATATTATAAATAACAATAATATAATATGTAAAATTGTAAATTTATCATTAAATTTAAAATTTACTTTAATAGTACTTTAATTTTTTACATTTTTTTATTTGTTTAATACATAACGTCTTAGACGAACAAAATTGACAATTCCAGATTGCAAGCGTTGATAAGCATAAAGTCTAAACTATCGCTTTCTTCTACTCTTCCTTTTCCTACACCAATTCTTAATCCATTTTAAAATGCAAAACCGTATACGCGTAATCGAATTAAGACATTAGACCGTTCAATCGCGCCGATAAATTTAATAAAGAATAAATCGTATACCGATTCGAATCGAACGCGAAAAGTCGTCGCAAGTATAATAAAATCTTGTGTCTCATAACGAAGCGCTTATGTAAAACACGAATATAAGAGACGGACGATGATATCCCGCGATCGAATTAAAATCTGGTACACGTAGACAGCCGCACGCTCGCACACGTGATAATCCCGTTCGCCACGCCGGGAAAGTAAACATCGCATTAGAAGTAAGATAAAGCATGTGTATACATACAAGACGTTAAGGGAACGTATACAGATGAGTTTATGTATATATGCGCATGTATATGTGGGGGTTCGGGGACGCTTTTTATAAAAAATACCGGGCGATGTAAAATAATAAGCCTATTAGTCACACCGGTGTGTCAAATTTTTTCTTTCTCTTTCTCTCGCGCATATACATATATATACATATATATATACATATATATATATATATATACATACATGCGGGAAGCTCGAAATTTTATTTATCTCCATACATTTTTATCCCTTTCTCTCGGTGTTTATGTATATATTTATCTTTTATTCCAGATTAGCGCCACGCGCTCTGTCTCCTTCTCTCCTCTTCTTTTCGTTTTTCTTCTCTACGTTCCAAAACATACACGCGTCTTGAGACACGCACCTAGGATCCGATACGCTCTCTCACACGTATTACATTTGTCATTCATGTCTGTGTTTATGTACGTGCATATATATATATATATATATATATATATGTTTTTGGTAGATTTATGGGGTAGGCGGTCATTCATAAAAATATTATTCAAATTTAGAACGTCTAGACGCGCTCGTCCTCGTAATTACGCCCCCGATCAAAGATCTCTGTTTGTCCTCGTGCGCGCATATGCTTAGGGTGGAGATTCTTATCTCGGCGATAATCTTTTTCTCTCTTCGAAAGCTAGAGAGAAAGAGAGTTAGAGAGAAAGAGAGTTGGAGAGAAAGAGAGTTGGAGAGAAAGAGAGAGAGAGAGAGATAGCGAGAAAAAGATAGGGTGAATCTCGATTTTTTCGTGGAGCATATAATACCGCAAAAGCCCTCTCGTAATAAGGCTCGAATTTTGACGTTTCGGCATAAAAAATTCGATTTCATTGCTACTCGACGCGGAAATACCTTTCTCGTTCGTTTATATTTTCTCTCGGGCGCCTCGATGTCCGATTATTTCTCGTTCTCTTCTCTTATTCGGACGATCGCGAGAAGAACCGAGACAAATTAAAAACTCCGCGCCGTGGCGCATTATAATATACCTACAAAACAGCCGTATTTTTTCGTTGTCAATATGAGAAACGAATAATAAAGCGATCGCCGTCTTTCATAAATCATACACTTGGACCTCGACCGCTTTTTTTTCCTCTTTCTCTCTCTCTCTCTTTCTCTCTCTCTCTCTCTTTCTCTTTTTCTTCGGACGATAAGGTTTCTCGAATCATAGAAGTCGTTTTTGCGCCCGTGTCGTCTTATTAAATTTATTTATTCGGATCTTCTTTTCTTCCTCTCTTCTCCCCCCCCCTCCCCCCTCCCCATTACCTTTCTTTTGCGTTCCGGTTTATTTTTTTTTAATTTTTCGCTATGATGCGTGCTTGGCAGCAATCTCGGGCCCGATGAATAAAGAACTTTGGGGAATTATATCGGCATCTCCGTTTCACGACATCGAACCGATATCCCAATATTTTTGCCGCGGCGCGATATTTCATCGAAAACAATTTATGCATCGCCGAGAAAAAGGTTACTCGCGATTATTTTTTGAGATAGGTTTTCTCTCGCTCTGTTTCTTGTTTCATTTTATTTGATTTTTACGCATGCATGGGCCATAAAAATTATGTACCGTTGTATGTGAAACTTGAAATTTCATTTGCGATCGTTAGTCGACGTGCATCATTGCTTTGTCTATATAAAACGCTCCGATCTTACATCATACAAGGAAGAAATTTATATTCTTTTTCATTGTGATAAACGTCATTCTTTTGTTAGTTTATACAATAAGAATTATTGATCACTAGTGTGTCTAAAAAATGTATATTTTTGTTGTTTAAAATTAATTTTTGATTTTATTAAAATTATTACCTCTTTCAATATGTGAAACTAATACATTTTATTTTACGTTTTATAAATAATGTATTTCTCAACTTTTACAATTTACCTTAAATATTTTATAAACATTGGTGAAAAACTATACTCGAAGTCGTTTATAAACTTTAATATTAAATTATCAATTTAAAAATTAGTATTCAATTGGGATTGGAAAATTTAAATTATTAAAATACATACCTATAGTAAAATACATTCTAAAAAGATTAGCTATTTTAAATATAAAAATGTTTTTATTTCACATCCGAAATCCGTGCATAAGTCGCGAAAAAAAAAAACAAAGAAAATTCAAACGGGCGACATTCGCATCGTTCCGTGTGAAATTTTTACACCGTCTAGGTACGCCCACGCATTACATCTTGATTCGGCCGTCGTCGTACACGACCCTCGTAAATAATATCATCCGTGTGTTCGCGGAATTTTTTACAACGCGCCTTTATGTGTGCGCATATCGTATTCCTATAATTTTACGAGCTATAGGTCCAACGTTACACATGGTATCATCTTCGTTTCGAAATGCCCTATGTTTTATTTATAATTCTTTACGAAAATTTGTAAACTATTGTCTATTAGAAGATTATGTACGAGGTAACGTGAAAAGAATAAGTTAATATTTTATGACGTTGATGAGTCGATGAAAGGATTTCTTAAACATTTGCCTTTGTCACTGTTTTGATAACTTGCGAATGAAGATTATGAATTAAATTATCAAAATGTTCCTTTGTGATGTTCAAAGAGAAAAAAGCTTTTTTTTTTCATTATTATTTTACAATCGATGTTATTTTTATTTGATTTTTTAAAATTTATATATCATTAGCATATCATATTTCCAGTTTTTGTATTGTGACAAATCGCATATTGACCAATAAATTTACGTTTTTTTCATCGAAAAAACATATTTTTGGGGTATTTAAAATATTCTGAAACTACAATTTATTAGCAGTGTTTATAACAAATTACTGTAAAAAAAAAAATAAAAAATTACTGTAACATAATTATTTACATTATGGTATTTATTATGAAAATAAAAATGTAATATTGACAAATACATTTAAGTCATATAAATAAATATCATTCGTTCGTTTTTTTTTATCAAAAATTTTCGTAAATAGAAAAGAAATTGCAAAACGGATAGTCTTTCTATTGTGACAAATACGTTAAGTCCACAAGGAAGGGGATAAAGTTTCCATTACGCAAAACACGAGCAAGAGAAAAGAAAAAAGCGACAGTCAGACAGGGAGAGCATAAATTTTTCTTAATTTGCCATAAAATTCGCGGGTAAGGGAAGGTATACAAGAGAGGGGTGAGGGGGGTAGGGGGAGGGGAGAACGGTCAAACGTGGCGAGATGAAATAAATTCACGCTGGGTGGGTAATCCGCGAATTTGTTTGCGGATTATACTTACATAATCGCGTAGAGAAGCCGCCGAGGTCGCCGCGTGCGGTCAAACGATCACACAGACACACACACACACACATACGGGGTCACGTACCACATACTATACATCAACGGGTGCGCTCGCACGCGCGCAAGTGGTACGAGCGCGCGTGCAAGTCCTCTCTCTTTCTCTTCTTTTTTCACTCTCAAATCCGAGAGATTTTTCAACTCGAGTAGCATAAGCGAGAGATTACTTATTCGACGAGAATAAGTCGAGCACGCGCAAATATCGCGTACTCGTATAATAGCCGTGTAGAGTACGTACATACGTGCGCGCGCGCGCGCACACAGACACGTACACATACACGCACATACACGCACATATACACGCACGTATATAGGTAAGAGGAAACAAAGGTCGTGCGTATGTGCGCTTACTGGCTCGTTTTAGCGAGTCATTAGGCATCGCGCGCACGAAACTCAACTCGCTCTTCGGGAGGTAGACGCACGGCTGAAGAGGAGACCCCCCATCTCGCGGCTCTTTTATCCGCGGGCAAATGGGCTACCGGCCATACGATGCGCGCGACCTATCGCTTTATGCGCGTATATATATATATGGGCCACGCGCGACGCGCGAGTCGCCCCCCCGCGAAGCCGCGCGACGCACCTACGACGAGGCTAAAGTCGCGACGTCGGCGGCTGCTGACGCTGACGTATACCCCCCGTACCGCGGAGCCGAACCGAGGAGGAAACCGCCCGAGCGAACGACGATCGACCGAGCACCGAGGGAGAGACTTCACCGAGACTTCAACGGCTTTTTTATGCCCGCGTACGTGTGTCTGTATACGTTATATGTGTACGTAAGATCGCTGCTGCAAATTCGCTCGAGTCACCCGAGACAACTTGAACTTATTTGAGAGTTCGAGTGAGCTTCTTTGATGATTTGGAAAAAAATCGTCGTTCGTCGTACGTATTTATACGTTTGTATAAATTTGCTCTTTCATCGAGGACAAAAATGAGTCAAATTTTTTTTTTTTTTTATAGTATAATTTTTCATGAAATTTTATTAATTAAGGCGTTGACAGATTTTTTACATTTTATTGTATACCGTAAGATTGAAAAAAAATGTAGTTTATCAAAAAATTTTTATTGTACTTTGAATGATCGGCATCGTGTAGTGCTTTTATAAACTTTTGTAATTGATAATTAATATTTAAAGCATTCAAAAATAACTAAATAAATAAATAAGAAATCATTCTCGTTAACAAAGCAATATTTTTTATTTTTATGATTGTATCAGCATATTTAAAATATTTTTTTTAAAGACTTAAAAAACTTAATTTATCAAGGTTTATTTATGAATCTTGATTACTGTTAAATATGCAATAACACTTATTGCAAAAGCATACGGATCATGCGATTAGTCACAACTATTAGTGTTAATTATCAAAAAGTCCCAGTGGCATAAATAAAAAAAAATATTTTTAATAAAAATTAAACTCGAAAAAAATGGCATTGACTCTTATAGCTGCAAAACTTCACAAATAAAACAACAACATAAAAAATGAACATAAGCGTACCAGGTGGCGAAAAGTTCTCGGCAGTTGTTCGAAAGGCGTGCGCTCGACCAATATTCCCGACGTGTCGCAGTCGTCTTTCAATAGAGAGACTGCAGCTACTCCTCGGCTGTAAAACGAAAAACTAAAGAAATCACGACGACGGACGTGTGTGTGTATGTATGTATGTGTGTGTGTGTGTACAAAGTAACGGCAAGCCTGTAAAAAAAAAAAAAAAAAAAAAAATAATAATAAAAAATTGAAACGAATAGAGAAAGAGCGAAAAATCATCGGCGGTCGAAAATTACAGAGAGAAAAAGAAAAAGGTCGCGAATCGCGTCGACATCGCTGCCTCCCAGTGAGCGCGCGAGTCCATTGAATCGGCGAGGAGTCCCGGGCGCGACAATGCTTTGCTCCCCGATTGCCGATGCCTGGGGGGTAGCTTCGATTCGCGGGGGGTCGTTTCCACTGCGAACTTTACCTACTGCTACTACTTACTCTCTCTATCTCTCTTTCTCTCTTTCTCTCTCTTTCTCTCTCGCAACGTTGCACAGGACAAAGTCGCGACGAGAGAGCGGAAACGTCGCGCGGCAGGTATACACGCGAAATTCGACTAACGCGCCGTTGAGACCCGCGCTATTCACAGTTGGACATTGTGTATATATCAACGCGCGCGCGCGCGCGCGTACGCGGCTACTCTAATCGACGGCGACTCAAACCGATCTGATTTTTCGCATGGATTAATCGCACGGTTTTGGAAATGCGAAAAGTCCTCGTGCTGCGCGAGGATACCGCTGCGATTCTCCAAAGCTAACCCAATGCTCAATCGCGAGTCATTTTGTTTTCTACGCGCGATATGAACGGGAATACATTGTTTCGAATTGTGCCTTTTTGTGCTCCTTTTTATTTCTTCCATTTCTTCTTCTTCTTCGGTGTGCGCACGCTCGATTTATGCTCATTTAGGCTTTGCGGCTTTGTGATCCGTGAGTTTTGCTCGCTCGATCGTGTAATTGACGATGATGAACATAATTTGGTGAAAATGTTGGTCGGTTCGTCGTGATTTCATTATACGTGAATAGAGCAATGGTCACCGATTATATTCGCATTCGGTTAATATATTATACAGTTATCGATGAGTTAAAAAGCTTCAATTGATTAGCTCACCGGGTTTTAAAAAGAATTTTCACGAAATTATAATATCAATTAATGAAGCGTTTGAAGAAAATAGAATTTAGAAATATGTTTAAAAGAGGCCGGTTAGTATGCGATTAAAATTGAATTAATTTAATATTTATTTATATATAAAGTTTCTAAATTTATATACGTTATATTTTAAAATATTAAGTTAAACCAATAGACGAATTATAATAACCAATTAGTATGATATTTATAAGTGGATTTAATCAAATACTGTCTTATGCAACATGTGTGTATTATGCGAATCATTCATTCGAGTGAATGACAAAGGCAACTATGATTGCCGCGCGATCATTATACTTATTTGAAAAGCGAATGTACAAGATATACACATTATTTATAACTAATACATATTTCTTTTAAATCAAATACTACCGTTAACTCAACAGAAACAATTTGTACGAAGATTGTCGCCATCGACGAAATATTTCTCTAAGAAATAAAAAACATTAGCCGTGTACATTCCACTTTGTCATATGTATCAGAGACCTTAAAAAAATTTGGTAACGCATTAATATATAACCAACGCACACACATGCACACACACACACACAAAACTTTTTTTTTCCTCCGAGCAAGTCATAAATGCCCACCCATCTTATGCATAAAAAAAAGCAAAATGAAATCAAGCCCGATAATTATTTTTTCTCCATGAAAGTGGCTTCTATTAACGATACAATTGTTTCATTCTTTAATGCACGCGTACACGCATCGAATAAGAAGAGGGAAAATATTGTTATAAGGAAGAGAGACGGAAAGAGAAAGAGGAGAAAAATAAGCTTTATCATCGCGTTTCTCTCTGTCTCTCTTTCTAGCTTTCTTTCTCTCTCCTCCTGGATGAATCTCGTTTCCGTTATCGAATGTATTCCATCGAGTCGATCGATTTGATCAAAGTGCACCGACTGCGTTATATTACCGGTCCATTAGTATATTAAATTTCTCTTATTTCGATCGCTGTAATAAACGGCATTGAAAGGTCGTAGTTTTATATATTACTTCAGATCGAAAACGTATTACTAGATAGAGATTATATTGTACTTGCAGCGTATTAAGTTGTATATAAATACTTTTTATATCAGCTGTTACATAATAATTATAATATATATATATATATATATATATATATATTAAAATTGCAAACATTATTATTTATATATTAACAATATTTAAATATCCTTATTAATTGCGTTTTAATACAATAATTATTTGGTACTCAGGATTAATAGAATAAAAAAAAAAAAAAAAAAAAAATAAAATAAAATAAATTTAATTTTCTTTACATTTTATTGCAATACTCACAATTTTCATCAGCATATTGGTAGCTTTCCTTATAAAAATATACTTAAAGTACTTTATAAGCGTATAGAAATACAAAAGTATGTAAATATATATAGTACGTGAAAATATGTGTTTGTTAGCGTTACCATTAATTCACGAAAATATACGTGTTCCAATTGATTTTTCAACTTTCGTTGGTTCACCAGTTTTCATTTACTACCTCCCGATACTAATAAAAAAACGGGCATTAATAATAATCGTCGTGCGTTCACCATATACAATAAAGTCAGTTAGGAGTCTACTTCGTCGCGTGTTGGAGCGCGTGCTGCGATACACCGGTGACTCGTGGACACTTATATATACCGATTTCTCGCTCAGCTCTTAAATCTAGGCTCGCGCCCGAAACATCTGGCCTACTCCGATTGCTGACTTTAGAAAGAACGAGAGTCGAGTGATCATCGAGAGAGAAAGAGAGAAAGAGAGAGAGAGAGCAAGTGCGAGGAGACACTCGAGTTTTACTTTCGCGCGAGACATCACGTCGCGCGCTTCTTCCACGCTCTTGATCTTTTGCCGATCTCGCGTCTGCCGGCTCCTCTATATAAAAGTATCCAAAAGAGAGAGAGAAAGAGAGAAAGAGAGAGAGAGAGAGAGAGAGAAAGGAATACTACAATTTCGCTTCCGCCTCGCTGAAGCGTCAATTTCGCTAACAATGCATCGAGTGGAGACCGGTTTGCTCTTCACCTTTTAGTTTTTTGTAACCGGCGCTCGCGCGCGCCCGGCATAGTTGAATCGTTGCAGTATTGTGTCGCGCACGACAGTTCCTTTATCCTTTGTAGAATCGCTGCTTTCGAACTCTAATTGACTTTGATGACGGCGATGCGTTGATTTTTTAATGCTCGTCGTTGTTGAGACGAGTTACAGAGATTATGATTTTCCTGATTTTTTTTTTTTATTTCAGTTTAACTTCTAAATTTAATTAAACCAATACAGAATTTAAAATTTTGAACGATGATAATCTCGTGGAGCGATTGATTTAGACAAGTAACGAAGATGATTTTTTAACATAATCTACGTTTGTAGCAATGTGAAACTATTTATGATAAATGTTGCAAAAAAACAATAATCCAACATCATGTTACAAAAAACGCAATAAGTATTAAACTTTACGAAAAATGATGTTCTTATTTCTACTTGAATTATAAATCAATGAATATTCATTAGCACACGTATATATGCATATAAATAACGCGAACGAAAAATAAAAAACGAAAGCATTTTCATAATTTCATATCGTAAAAATATTTGACACGATCTTATAAATATAAATATATCAAGTTTTCAAATTAAATTCTTACATTATCTTCGGTGTGTAAAAAATTATGTTTAATTATTAATTTAGATTAGATATTATTCCATATCGATAATATTTTATTACGATTGAAAAACGCGTTATAACATTGTAAATCATGTACAGCGTCTATAAATATATCTATAGAGATACCGTATCATTACGAACATGTTATATATATAAATGGATTTTTCAATCGTTAAATCTTTAATTTGTACCGGTGTCTCGATAAATTTTTTTCTTTCTTTTTTTATTTTATCCTCATTTTATTCAATACAACGCTATATAGCTTTTATCGGCCGCGTTAATCTATAACCACGATTGTGTAAAAAATGATAAATAATGCATTCCGCTAATTGTTTATTATGCATGAAACTAGTTCCTCGACATTTTTGTCAACGCTGCAACGAGTTATTAATTAATATTCATTCCTTTCTCGTAGCTATACACCTATGAATGTATACATATACGCGTAGCTACGCGTACAAAAACAAAAACAAAAAAAAAAAAAAAAAATGTACGACTACAACAAACGTAAAAGTTTCAATCTCACAGATCGAGGGTAAAGTTTTCGTCGTGCGTCGTGGTTAGAGCTTACGAGCACTCAAAACGTTAATCTTCGCGATCGAGCGTATATTGCACACAAAAGTTTATCTCTCATTCTCAAAAGCGAGTCGAATCGTAAATCGCCGTGAAAACTATATCCCACTCGTGCGAAAAACAAGCGCAACCTCGCATACTCGGATCTCGTACATATGCCATACATACTCCTGTGTACACACGATCGCTATAAATCGGTCCGAAAATAAGAGAGAGAGAGAGAGAGAGAGAGAGAAAGAGACAAAAATGAGGCGGCAAGCAGAAGGGTGAGGAACGGGGGATACAGAGTAGAGAAAGAGAGTAGTACCGCGTTGACAGGGGCGTAACGCGCTACGTGGCTTTTTATCGCCGAGACAGGATCGTAAAGTCATGCGCTCGAGTTTGTACGTATATATTATACATGTACACGAATGCGCTGCACGCATACCTACGTCACAACACAACACGCCGTGTCTGTCGTCATTTCGAATATACAGGCGCACATATATATACAATATATAAATATATATATTTATAAAAGTTCGGCTGATCTTTATTCACATACACAGAGAGAAAGATAGAGAGAGAGAGAGAGAGAGAGAGAGAGAGAGAAAGAAAGAGAAAGAGAGAGAGAGAGAAACACGCGCATTCCTCCTACGGCGGCGGCCAAGTCACGCCTCCCGCGGCGCGTGTTGTCATTGTCGAGATACGCGCCTCTGCAGGAACGCGCGGAGAGAAAGAGAGGGCTATCCACATCACGCACGCGTTGAGGCTATTCGCAAATCCAAAGTTATAAACGCGCGGGGCTAGGATGAAAAGTAAACGTATATATATTTTCAGCCTACTAACCCGTACGGCGACTCTTACCTACGGAGCATCGTCAGCGTGTAAATGGTTTCCATACGCGCAAGCGCCTTCTCGATCGTATTAACATTTTTCTATACGTCCTCCTAGGCTGTATGTCATTCTATACGTCCTTCTAGGCTGTATACGTGCCAGGAGAAAAAAAAGTTAACAGCGCCACTGCTATGTATTTGTCGCTTCATATAGCCTAGCATGTGAGTCTTCATCGAAACTTATATTTTCGAAACGCGTAATAAGACTTATGTATGTTGAGCGAAGGAGAGAGAACGAGATAGCGATAAGAGCGCGCGCACCATTGCTCCCACGTGACCACCCTATCTCTGTCTCGCTCTCTCCTTCGCTCAGTATGTACATTCAAGCGACCACGGGGCTCTGCTTTTCTTTGGTTTTCTTTCAGTATAGTGTATCGTGTGTCGGTAATATTCGTTCTTAATATGTGAGAAGAAGAATAAAAATGGACAATTTATTAAATAATGAAAATAAGACGAGTGATAGTGACAGTGATGAAGAATGCAAACGTGAATTAAATAAACTAATAGAAAAAGCAAAATCTAATATAATCCCGCAAAATTAAAAAATTTAATAATAAGTGATTTTAAAGTGATAATTTTTTAGTTTATAATTTTGTTTGTGATTTAGATAAATGATTTAAAAGTTTTTTGTGTGAAGAAATTAAATTTAAAATATTTAAAAAAGTTACTGTTTTTTCATGTTAAATAAGAGACTAAAATTCATTGATTATACAAAAAATGTGTTAAACAAATATAGTATTGTTATGATAAAAATAACATAAGAAAGTATTTATATTAATTATAATAGTATTAATATTATTAATAAGCCTTCAAATCTTATAAAAAAAACTTTTGTTAAAAATATTATTCTGTATAAATATTTAATAAATATACTCAAGAAATTTATATTTTTTAATAAATAATAATTGTTCAAGAATTAATTTTATTTTTAAATATTAATCCATTTACTATTTTTTTTAATTTCATAATTTATATTTATATTTACATTATGTTGTCTGTCACTTTTTGACACACATGTGCATGTACGCGTGTGTGTACAAAATGCGCATGCGTTAGCAGACGATATCTGTAGTTTACGAACTGTCAGTATGGGTTCGAAATTGCATTTAATTGATATGCAACAAAATAAAATTAATTATTCTGTTAACTAAGTAAGAGTCTTCGTACGGGTTACAAGGCTGAAAAATTTTTTAAGCACCATGAGTGAACCTCGCGTCATTAAAGCTTTCGGCTCATATTTTGTGGATGGATAGAGGCGCCTTAGTCGCTCGCTGCGCTCGCGACTGCGGCCCTACTATCCATCCACAACATATTTTGCCTCAAGCTGTAATGACGCGAGGCTCGCACAAGGTACATAAATAACTAATATATATGTACGTATAATATATAGATCGGAGCGTTTGCTACGTACGTATATATAGCTGAATGTGGAGTATACCTTTATGGAGAAGAATCGATGGATGATACTCGGTGGTTGGAAGGAGAGCGAAGAGTATACATATGTGTATGTATGTGCATCGGGAGGAAGACTTGAAAGGCTGCCGAAATCGTGAAACAGCGAGAGAGAGAGAGAGAGAGAGATGCGGGCAACGATGACTAATTGATCGTATATACGTACGAGCAGCTCGATATGGCATCGAGTTATTGTTGTATTTGGCTTTTGGATGATCTTTCCTAACCTGTATATATACCTCCTAATCTTCTTTTTGCCTTTCTACAGCCAATGTGTTTTCTTTGTACAATGTAAATTAACCGACGATCTGTTGTGGCAAGTTTTTAATGGTCGATGTAGATAACGATTTTTCATAATTTTTCGTACCGTCGATTGAGAGCTTACTGGATTGTAAAAAAATAATTAATTTAAATTTTGCCAGTCATATTTAATAATAAATTTAAAAAATCAATGAATATTTTAAATTAAATGCGAATAAAAAATTTTTTCATTCGTCTCTTTAAAATAAATGAGAAATTATTATTTACGATAAAGTAAATGTTATCGTGATGTAACGTGCATAATGCATAATAATACGATTGAAAATATTACTTGAAGCTAATCTAGTTTTAACAAAAGATCTATATTATTTTAATTATTTTACCACGATACTCTATTCAATAACAAAATTAAGCGTTATTACTTTGATTGTGGCCTGAAAATTTAATGGAAATACCTAAGTGAAATAAAATTAAACGTTTTGGCAATTGAAAATACAAAAATAAAAAATTTTAAATCTAGCATTATGTTAAACAAAGAAGGAAAAAAATCAACGGATTTTTAATTAGAAAATAAATCGTGAATAAAAAAGTTAATAATAGTAAAATATTTACTTGAAAAATGTATAATTAAATTTATAGATGGAATAAAATTTCGAAAGTATCGAGAAACGGTTATTAATTTTAACTATTTTATCGAATTTAACGTCACTTATTACGGTTTTCATTCAAAAAATTTAATATAATCCAATATTTCTATTTATTTTTACCAATGCTCATAATAATTAAATAATCTGTATTCGTCATGACATCACTATTTAAAAACGTATTTAAACATTGGTATGAAAACATTCAAGACGCGGTTGAATCGACCTAAAATTCTTATATTTAAATTCCAAATTCTTTATCCTATTAATTTTAATAGAAACACATACATTTTCTCTAAATTTATTACCTTGTTTGAGTTATTTATTAGTATTACTTATCACTTTCTATAAATATTTGTATTACAGTAGATAAATCAAAAGTTGCTAAGTTATTATGCTTAAAAAATTAATCATAAAAAATTTGTAATAAATGATATTACGACAGTTTACAAAATATATTTAACTCTTCAGCACACAAGCTATGAGAATTTTACTCGCGTTCGTCATCGATCTAAATTATATTTTTAAATCCAAATGGAAAGGATATTCGAAATTTTATTTTTCTAAAATTTTATACTCGTTCAGACTATATGATAAAAAATAATTTTTTCCATTTTTAAGTAACGATAAAACAATATTTTTTGGAGGGCATGAGTATTTTTCTCATTTCCTAAGTATTAAAGGATTTAAAATTTGAGTATAGTACCTTTGCATACTTACGTATTCTCATGCGCTGATTACGAATCTAACAATTAAATTAATCGCAAATTAAATTTTCATGATTAAAAACCATTAAAAATCCATGAAAATCGTTGTTTTTTAAATATATTCCGTTATGCGAAAATGCGAAAAATTTACAAAAAGCTTTCGAATAAAAATTGTAGATCAAAGAAAAAATATCTTTTCTCGTAAACTATTACTCGTATCTAGTTAAATCGCATAAAATATAAAAATATAAAACAAAAAGATTAAAATTTAGCTGTTCGTTTATAAAGTAGACATCATTTTTTAATACGTACACATTTCTACTCGCCGAAGTAGTTATTATTTTATAAATATGTGTTAGATAATCATTTTAAATCAACGTTAATAAAATAATTCAAATGGAAACAAAAAAAAAATGCTATTAAAATAAATATTTCATAAAATTTCCATTTTAATTATATTTTTATATAAAATATATTAAAATATATATTTTTTATTATAGATTATTCATTTTTAACATATCTAACATTCTGTATTAAAATATTTGTTTTTTTATATCTGTAATTTTTTATTTACTTAATGTAACATTTTGACTTATAGTAAATTTTTATTCAGTTAATTCTTCTATAATCATCAGATGAATTGCATCATATGATATGATGTAACGACGCTTAAATTGAAAAACTTTGAATTTTAAAATACTTGAACTAAAATGCTTTAAATTGAAAATTCACCTTTACTTTTACCGTAATTAACTCGATTACCTTCGATCTATTTTATACTGGATGTAGCAACCTTTATTTTATAATTGGCTTGATCGACCACCGTTTTGTCCTTTACTAGTTTTAAAACGATTTCACTAGTTAAATGTATTTTTTATCAACATATAATTGTCATATTATACCATACATAGTCTACTAATAATAAATTGGTTTTCTATACTCTAAAATAATGTGTAAATTGAAAGAAAAAAAAAAAAATACAGTACATTACCAACACAATAATAAAGAAAATTGATTTGGTTTTTAATAATAAAAGATAATAATTATCAATATATATGTACAGAAAATTTCTCACTGTAGTAATATTTCAAGAGGATATATTAAATATTAAATCATTTGATTATTGTTAGCTCAATAATACATTTATAAAGTTAACTTGTTTACGTTCTTGCATAAATTATAAAAATTAAATTAATTTAATAAATAATGTACTTTTGAGCAAAATTTAACTTGGTTTAAAATGCATCGTTATAAAAATCTGCTTTGTTATTACTGTAAATATTATGTACATGTATCCATATAACTATACATAACATATTACTGTAAATGCATGGAAACAATATCTAACAGGGAACAAAAACATACACGATATATAATTCAACTATTCTATAATATTTTCCAATATCTTCCAATAGCTTAAATAAAAAACAAAATAAAATTCTTATAAAAATAAACGTCTTTTGAGAAAACAATCCTCGCTGCATTACTGATAAACCGAATGGCTTCTTTTTACCGATCGTCTCTACCACCGATACCTATACATATACATATACACGTCGCGTTTATCCAGAAGCAGCAACGGCAGCAAGCGACGGCACTGTATATACATCCCATCTCTCCCGGCCGTTGATATCTCCCGCGGCGGTGTTATACATATATGTATATGTATACAGTATAAGAGACGGGAAATTCTTCCTCTTAACCTCGCTCGCTCGCTAACGATTTCTTCCCTCTCGCTGCAGTACGCTGCTCTTGCGCTTCGCTCCCGTAGCGATAAAAGTCGCTTCCCCTTCCCTCCCCCGCTTGTATAGTCCCGCCCCTCGACGAGAGCATCGCCGCCGAGACCAATCGTCGTTATTCCGTACCTCACTCTCTCTCTCTCTCTCTCTCTCTCTTGCTTGGCTTTAGCGTGTTCTCGCGATGTGCAGCGGCGAGTCCTTCTTCCTTTTTGAGAGTGGCAATCTATATGTATATATATATATATATATATATACATCGGCGCGTACCCCCACGTCGGGGTTTCTCTCTCTTCTTCTTCGTCTTCTTGTCTCAACGCCATCTTAGACGCTCGCGGACACTATCGGCCCGATTTTATCGACTCCCTCGCTATGGGGGGGCCCACCGTCGCGTGTGTGTCGTCCTACTCTCGTCTCGTCTCTCGCTCTCTTTTCCCTTTTCTTCCTCTCTTTTATCTTCCTTACCAGCGCGAAGTGCACTCGCGAAGTGGCTACGCGCGCGCGCGCGTGTGTGTGTGTGTGTGTGTGTGTTTGCACGCGTACGAGACTTATTACTATTAACGTTATTCGAACGAGTCGTTAGCGAAGAAATCGCTGCTTTTTGTGCAGCTGTATTGCTGCGTACTCTCTCGTTATCGCATATACGCGCATTATAACTGAGGGATTGCTTTGACGCGCTAAGTAATCGACTGTGTTAGCCTTGGCTCCTTTGCTTATTTATTGCTTATAATTTATTATTTTAACACTTGCAACGGTTATTATACAAATTGTTTCGCTGACTGCATTTAAATTTTATATGTAATTATTGCTCTCTGAAAAATTACAATTTTAAAAAATAAAAGTTTGAAAATTGCAGGAAAATTAATGATGCATAAATAGAGGGTTGATTAAATGATTTAGAGAATATTTTATTTATTCTAAAAACAAGAATAAATCGATCACAAATTTATAATCGTAGCGAATCTACATTAATGAGAATCCATCTTAATAATAAACTGAAATTACATCGTATTTATTGGTTAATAATGTAATGTTTTTTTACAAATGAAGCAATCGAAATCGAATACCGAAGCATCGCTCTTTTATATGGTATAAATGCCGTTACATTTAAACACAATGGTAAACCTTCGGATCAACCTCGACCTCGTTAGTTTTTCCGCATATCTTCTTACACTTTCCCGAGCGCTTACATCGAATATAATAATACTGCACCTGAATAACTTTCCTTCCGCTCGGTAGATCCAAAAAAAAGGCATCAAAGTCGTTACGAGAACAAGGGACCCAATCGTCGACTTACGCGCGATAACACCATCGCCATTGCTTAGCTTCTATATAACAGCCAAGATCTTCGGTTACGCTTCGGGATCGTGAGAAAATCTCTCGCGAACGGTATAATTTGCACTTCCGTTCTCATATGCGAGAGCGCAAAAGCGGGACCCGCGTCTCTCTCTCTCTCTCTCTCTCTCTTTCTCTCTCTCGCGAACAATCGAACGCCGCCGCCTTCGACTTCGAGCAACGAGGAAATAAAGGAGCGCGCGACGCGGGCAAGTAAATCAACGTTGCCCCCCCAGCGAATTCATACTCGTTCTCTCTTTCTCTCTTTATAAAAGCTTCAGAACCGGGTAACCTGATGCCTCGACGGCGCAATCACAGGTGTATATAAGCGAGCGTTTTCCCTCCATTACAAGGGTCGGACAATACCGGCGAGCTCGCCACCGCCTCCCGAGTAAAAGAAAAGACAGACGCGACTTTAAAGCCCGCCGGAGTCCTTTGTTAACGGCGACTCGACAAAAGTCACCAAAGTCTCTTTTTTTGCTTCTTTATATAACTCGCTGGTCTGTTGGCCCTCTTTAACGTATGTATATATGCACCTTATGAGTACGCGTACGCGAACGACGCACACGTGCAACACATCGGCGCACACTTGTACGCGCGCGCGAGCGCGAGCGATAGACTTCTTAAATCGTTGATCTGTAAGGAAACGCGTATAGAGGTTATTTAGAAAAAAAAAAAAAAAAAAAAAAAAAAAAAAAAAAAAAAAGAAGAGAGTCGGGACGAAAGCGAAAAGATGGTAGAATAATGAACGAGGGGTGACGAGAGAATGGAATAAAAGGTAGAATGAAAGAAAAGAACAAGGAGTCAAATATTTAAGGACGAGGACGTTCATCGCGTTCTGAAGTGTATAAATAATTTCAGTTGGTCGAGAGCTCTCGAGAAAATTTTGAGACTTTATTTCTTTTTTTTTTTAGTTTCGCGTTTTGTAACGATTGTTTATTTATGTATTGTTTTTCGTTTCGAGTCGTCTTGTACGCGTGCGCTTATTTCTTTACTTGCCAAAGGGTTGCGATCGTATTAATTCTTGGAGCGACTAAATGCTAAAGTGTTTAAAAATAGTGATATTTATTAATTTTAATTTAAATAATTATTATTATTATTATTATTATTATTTATTTATTTATTTTTTTAATTATTGATTTCTTTTTATTCAGTATAATTAATATATTGTTTATCAAAAAAAAAAAAAGTAAAAATTTTAAATGCAGTTGTAGATCTTATACTTATTTTTATGAGCTAAAGTTCATCTCAAAATAATAATTATGATATTACATTGTCAACTAAAAAAATATTCAAAAAGCAAATTACAAAATGCGCTCGAATTAATAAAGTAAAATCCTTGTAACGACAGCATTCCTCCGCTCAGCCCGAAAGGATTTTAATCGGGATAAAAACACATCGCGCCTTGAAAGACAGCAGGGGGAGAAGCTCACAGAGAGAGATAGAGAGAGAGAGAGAAGCATCGCACGCGGAAGCCGTTAAAAAATCGCGTTCCTTTCGGCGTATATAGAGCGACAAAAGGTAATACGTGGTTATTAGGCGCGCACCATGCGCACACACTCGTTGCTTTCGGTTTTACGCCCCAAGGCGCATATATGATGTCTCCGCTGAGCATATACGTATAAGAGAGAGAGAGAGAGAGAGAGAGAGAGAGAGAGAGAAAGATGTCCCACGGCGAGGCGGTGCAGTCCCGTAGGGGTTTCGGCTCTGCACCACGCTTTGACAAGTATATCGTGGAATTTAATATACCTCGGCGATCTTTCCCTCTCTTTCTTTCTCTCTTGGGCCGCTTTCGAAAAAGGTGTATATATGTATAGCGAAGGGAGAGAGATTCGGAACAAAGCGGCGCTCACAATAGCGCAAACGAATTTCTCGAATCAAGTCAAAGTCAGAGAGAGAGAGAGAGAGAGAGAGAGAGAGAGAGAGAGAAAGAGAGAGCTCCAACCGAATTATCGTCTTATTATGTATAGACGATCCGGATTGCTGATGCTGATGACGATGGAAGAAGAAAAAAAATAAAGGGAAAGAAGAAGTCTTTCTCTCTCTCTCTCTCTTTCTCTCTCTTTTATTCCTTTTTCATTTCTTTGCTCTACATACGTCGCTTGAATTATTATTCGTTTCGTCGCGGTCGCGTATACATACGTATACCTCATTACGCGCGCGTCACACGCGACAAAGTACTTTTGTTTCCTCGCTCGTTTGCGCTTGTCCCGCTGCTTCGCATTTTGTCTTTTTTTTTTTTTTTTTTTTTTTTTCTTTCTTTCTTTACTTTTTCTTTTACACCAACGATAATGCTCTTGCACTTTGTACGAATCGTTGCGCGGACGCTGCGTCGACACTTTATTATGGACCTTAAGTTGAGCAAAAAATTACGCTTGACGTATAGGCGCTCTATAAATGATAACACCTGCGTGTCTTTAACTGTCACACGAAATTGTATGATTCTTCAAATTTTGTACATCCGTAGACTTATTGCAGTTTATGAATCGTTATTTTTTCGTTACGGTCAATTGGTATCGAAAATTATTTTTTGCATTTAATTTTATGAATTTTTTTTTAGTTTTATTGAATTATTAATTTCTGTTAAACGAATATCAATAAAAACTTCATTTAAATAAAGTTATAAAAAAAGTATACATAACTATATAACGTGCCGCACGTGAGGTTGCATAATTAATTGTAAAATGTTGTTGCTGTTTTATAAGAATCTTGAAGAATTTGTATTCAAACATTTTAGAATTCTTGAAGTAACTAAGATACGCAGATATTATTGGAATTCATCAATTGTTAAGATAAAACTATGAACCTATAAGAATAATAATTTTTTTTGCAAGTCATTAAAATATGGGAAATGTTGCTTCGTTAATACTTTATAATGTTAACATTACTCTTTACATCAACATAATGCCATGAAAGGGCAAAACTTGCAACCTCAAACCCAGAGACAAAGAAGCCAAGAGTATTTGTTTTTTTAGAATAGATCACAACAAAAATATTGTTGCGCGCGATACAGCCATACATCTTTCATTAACTCTGTCCTTCTTATTTCTATAAAGCTAAAAGCTCCAGCTGCGTCTTGCTTTATATTTCACTATGAGAACCAACGCTCACGCATATACATAGACGTATACCAAGTAAAAACAAAAAAATTCCGCGCATCATCGTTGATTTATCGGCTACTCATGAATTTTTCACAAAATAGGCATAATGCGCCCATAAAATTCTTCCGTCGTACCAAGATTTTTCCCTATTATAGATACACGAACGTCTACAAACTACCTTACGGAATCGTAGGCGTGGTGGAAAATCTTGACAATTACCTCATTATTAAGCCTTTTGCTAATTCACGCGGCATTCGACAACGAGAATTCTACCGAGACTCGCAATACCGCCGCGCACTTAACTTTTTCTTTTACAAAGTCAACGTCTCGTTTATTAGCCGTCATTTGTACGTCATTGTGTTACTATATAGATATATATATATATATATATATATATATATATATACACGTTAAAATTTTATTCATGCAAACGGCCGTTTTGTACGTGTTCGAGCGAAAAATTTTCCGTCGAGTAACCACTGGGCGTGGTCGACTTCACGGTGAAAAGTCGAGGAAAAAATTTGCGCTAACGAATCGTGACAAAAGTGTATTTATCTCTCTCTCTCTCTCACTCTCACTCTCACTCTTTCCTCGTGGTTAAACGATCGAACAATTTGTCGCATTACCTTTACGAGAAACGTGCGAACGAGAAGGGAGGAGATGGTTCCACCCACCTTACGTCTCAAAAGGTTACGCGTAACGACGCGACGAAAATGTACAACGTCGCTGCGATTGTAAAGTCTGCCTTTCGTTTTACCCGCGTTTTTCCCACCTCGGAGCAACAAGTGGCGCGCGCGCGCGCGCGTCTAAAGTTCCCACCTGCCGTCGCTGTATTTCGCATACCCCCGGCAAAACAACTGTATATATGTATACGTACAGTATACAAGCAACAACATCCGATGATTTATGAACGGGCCGTGTTTGGTTTTAGATGTCTGTGCGCGGTTTTTGCCGGTGTGTTGAAGGAACGCGATTTTAGTGTTTTCACTATTTCTTTTACCCGTATTTTTTTCCCTCTTTTATGCATACGTATACTTATAAAAAGTTTAAGAGAAACACTGCAATTATCTGGAGGTTTCGTGTATTAGAACACTTTTGAATATCGTTTGCTTTCAAATTTTTGTTTACCGTAGTTTAAATATGTAGTTCTTTGTAAAAGTTGAACAAACGAAGCGACAAAACATTTGAATAAGCGTTTTGTCTTCTTTTATAATTCAATTTGACCGAGTCACGTTCGTATATGATGATTAAACAATGCATTAATTGCCAAGTTACATAAATAAAATTTCCAGATTTTATTTTTCAAAAATGTTTTTAATTATCTTTCATAAGTATTAATTTAAATAATGAGCTTAGCAATATTTTTTTTTATTAAATTTCCTCGAGTATTTTTTATCGAAATCTTAATATACACAGTGTGTCCCATGGAAAACGGAACTTTTTCAAAATAAAGACAAAAACTCAATATTCCGGCAAATCTCATTTATTTTATTCAAAATAGTCTCCTTCCGCATCAATACAACGTTTTGCACGATCAATTAACATATCGAATGAGTTTTTGAGATCATTTTTATCCATCGACTTTA
Source organism: Chalcis sispes (assembly GCA_949987625.1). Taxonomy (NCBI): domain Eukaryota; kingdom Metazoa; phylum Arthropoda; class Insecta; order Hymenoptera; family Chalcididae; genus Chalcis; species Chalcis sispes. The sequence continues at coordinate 25,100,174 of OX465097.1, read as the reverse complement.
GTATGTCGGTCGTCGCTCTTTGGATGGCTTCTACGTCGGCATAACGTTTTCCTTTCATAGGCAAGTGCAATTTGGAGAACAAGTAGAAGTCGCACGGAGCCAAATCGAGCGAGTACAGTGAATGGTGATTGATGGTTAAAATGGAATTTTTGATCAAAAAATCCGTGATCAAGTTCGATCGATGAGACAAGGGGCATTATCATGCAACAAACGCCAGCTCCCTTTTTCACGGTATTGTGGCCGCCGCACACGACGAATACGGCTGAGCAAACGCTTCATAACACCAAGATAAAACACAGCAGTAATCGTTTGACCAGGTGGAACGAATTCACGATGAATAATACGATAAATACCCTCCGAATCGTAGAAACAAAGCAACATTATCTTCACTTTTGACTTTTCAAGACGACTTTTTTTCGGATTGGGCTCGGTTGGGTGCCCATTCCATTCAGCACTTTGACGCTTGGTTTCGGGATCATATTGAAAATACCATCTCTCGTCACCAGTCACAATTGAATATTTCAAGTTTGGATCCTTTTTTGACTCTTTAATCAAATCCTTACAATGTTGAATTCGGAGCAATTTTTCGTAGTCGGTCAATTTGTGTGGAACAAAGCGTGCAGACACCTTCCGTAGATTCAAATGATCGGTCAAAATGCGATGAATTGAATTTTTGGACATATTCAATTCCATTTCCATGTATCGCAATGAAGATTTTGGCTCATTTTTTATAAATTCACGCACTTTTTCAATATCACTTTGAGTAACCACGGTATTCGAAGGACCTGGATGTTCGTCGTCCTGAATGTCTTCACGACCTTCCTGGAACCGCTTATACCACTCATACACTCTGGTACGGGATAGACAATTATCGCCATAAACTTGTTTCAGCAAATTATGCGTCTCAGTAAAGGATTTACCGAGTTTAAAACAGAACTTAATATTTGCTCTTTGTTCGAAGTTAATTTTTCGACCGATGCCACAAATACACTGTCACTTTGAGCGCGATATTTTGGTTTCCATTGAACCAAATGTCATACAATTTTGACAGGATGTTAGTTAAGAATGGACCTTTCCATTGCTAACATCCACCAATAGGTGGCGCCAATATAAATCGATGTTTTGAAAAAGTTCCGTTTTCCATGGGACACACTGTGTATTTAAGATTAAATGAATTTGTTTGATTTTTTGCATTATTTAAATATTTTCAGAAAAAAAATACTTTTATTTATATATTTTTAATTAGATTGATTTGTTTTTATTCAAAAATAAATATACACATGTGTATACATTAAAAAATTATTTAAAAAATTTATTAGATTATTAGATGTTTATATAGATTTTTATTTGGTCTTGTGTTATATATAATATGTTAATAAAAATTTAATTAAAGTTATGCGCATATTTTAAATATTTTACCATTCATTTTAAATAGCTGCATTTTTTTTTAATATTTTGTTTATCATTTACTTTTTATTAACACTTGCAAAAATAACATTTATTTGAAAAAATTTTAAATTATTTGAATAATTTGATGCTAAGCCAAACACCATATTTATAATAATGATTTAATGTGTATTTTACAAACAAGTTTAACAATTTATTGAGAAATTTTTACCTTAAAAAAAAAAAAAAAAATTTTAATTTATTTTAAATATATTTAACCCTAATCCCTTGAACATGGGTCGTTTGTGTCAACAGTCGTTTGTGTAAACAGCCTATATACCTTCGAATTTTGATGAAAATGTTTATTGAAAAAGGGACTTTCAGGGCTGACAACAATTCGATCGTATAGTTAGGAGTTCGAAGAACACTTGCGAATTTTTTCAGATTTTTCCTTACGGAATAACAAAGTTAAATGATCGGCGGACGCGAATTACCCTTGTTCAAGGTTTATGCGTGCTAAAAACAGCGACACGGGATTAGAGTTAAAATGTTTGCAAAATACTCATAAAGATAAAGTACAGTTTTATTAAATTATTTCAATATTTTTTTCCGAACTCTTGTTTAGTTTAAATAAATATAGATACCAAATACTAAAAATAAAATTTTTCTTTTTATTCGACTTTAACAAGTTAAAACTGCGACACTTTATTCAATTAAATGCTATTTAATAACAATTATTAAAATACAGCGAGTTATTAAAATCAAAATTAATCTAAAGCTTTGTAAGATAAAAAATATTAATTTTATTTAATGCTTTCCATAAACATTACTTTAATATATCATAATAAATCAAAGATAAGATATGAACGTTTGAGATAATATTTTTCAGAATATATAAGTGCATTTCACTTCTTATATACGTATTCGAGCAAGATTTTGAAAAGTTATTGTTAAAAAATTTTTTTGGCGATTGAAAAATTAAAACAATTTTAATATGTCATCTATGAAAATAGCGTTTATATTTTCTTGTTTATTTAGTTACGCAGTCTGCAACATAAATAATGTAAGTAATAATGGTAAATTTAATTTATGTTGGATAAAAACTTTTGTTTAACATTATATCTTCGTGAAATATTATTTTTTTAAAATCGTCTTCATAAAGCAAGCAATCGCTTTATTTAGAAAATTAATTTAATAAAAAATCACGTGTCTTCTATGCAGGGCGTTAACTTTAGATTTAAAGGAGTTATTGCACCGGTATTCACTCCAATTAATAACGATAAGTATGTATGTTAACGTAAATTATTTTTTAAAGCAAACTAAATTCTTTATTTTTAATTCAGATATGAATCTTTAAATCTCATGGAGATTTACAAAACTGCCAAGTTTCTAGCCTCGAAAAATGTTTTTGGTATACTTGGTACGTTTTGAATCAAAAATTTATTCTAATCGTACTTTTAACATTCACATAAAATTAATAACCATTTATAATATATCATAATTTAATTTTTATAACAGCCGCTGGTACATGCGGAGAAGGAACGTCGCTGACCGTAGCTGAAAGAAAAAATGTTGCACAAACTTGGAAATGGGCAGCCGAAAAAACTAATCAACATTTAATGATCGCAGTTGGAGGGTTGCCTTTGAAATACGTTAAAGAACTTGTAAGTAATCTAATTATTAATTTTTCAAAATCGATAATAGTCCATTTATTTTAATACTTTTTTTTTGTAATCGAGATACAATAAATTATACATATGTGTATATTGATAAAAAGATATTTGAACTTAAATAAAACAATTTATAAAAACAGAGCTTTTTTAGCTTATCACGTTAAAATAAATTAAAGATCGTAAATTTTAACGATTGAATTTTATCTTGGAAAAAGTAATAATGTCAAAATTAAAATATCAAAATTTTCAGGCCTCACACGCCGAAGGTATAGGAGTCGATTCATTGCTCGTTCTACCTGACTTATATAAAAAACCTAGCTCGACCGAAGATGTCATTGATTATCTAAAATTGGTTGGTGAAGCTGCGCCAAATACACCATTGTTATACTACGATAGCAAAATTTTTGGAGTGAAAAGTGAGAATTTTTTTACTCAGTTCAATTGTCATTTTAATGGAATAATTTAAATTCAACTTAATCTTTATAAACTGTCGTTCTTATAAATTTTAATGTTTTTTTTTTTCTTTTAATTTTAATTTCCTTAAAATTTTCGCAATAACTTATTAACCTTAATATTATTCAATAGTCGATCATCAAAAATTTTTCGCGAACGTCGGCAAGAAAGTTCCAAACTTTGTTGGTTTAAAATACGTTCCCGATAATGCCACGGACTTAACAGAAGTCTGGGAAGTCAAGAATCAATACAAAGTCATTGTTGCTTCAGATGAGGTAAACGTTATTTCAATTTTCATAAAAATATGTAATATTTTCCAAATTATAATCAATCATTTACAAAAATCCTCTTGAATTTGATTTAAAAAATGAATTTTCTCGTAGTTCACGTTAGCAGGCTGCGTTCTCGGTGCTGATTCAATAATGTCAGCGACTACTGGAATTGTTCCAGAAAAAACTTATGAAATATTAAAATATTGTCACAGTATGAATAATTATGAAAAAGCAGAAATCGCCCAAGATTACATTAATAAACTTACGAAAGAAATTTACAGTTACGGTAGGTTTACAAATTCATGTATTATATTTTTATACTTTTACATTTCTTATCATAAAAAAAAAAAAAAAAAAAAACCAATAAAGATAGTTTTTATCGTAAAAATTATTGAAACTCTTATTTTTATCATATTTTATCTTGCAACGTTAGATTTCAAATTAAGTCAACGTAAAAAAAAAAAAAAATAAATAAATAAATAAATAAATAAATATACTTGATTCAATTTTCTTAAAATTAAGATTAGTAATCATCTATTGTTTAAACCATTTTTTTAAGTATGCATTTAATTTTAATGGACATGTCTTAAATTAAATAATTCAATTGAAACATTTTAATTTAATAGGTAACAACATTGTGACACCATTGAAAGTTGCAACGAGTATTATCAATAACTTACGTTTGGGTCCTCCACGAGCTCCACTGAAACCGTTACCTCTAGAGAAAGTCAATTCTATGGCAGAGAGCTTGTCAAAATTTAATCTGGTGATTCATAAAAATGCTGCTTTAAATCATTAATTAGTATTTCGTTGTATTGGCAAAATGAAATAATAATAATAATAATAATAATAATAATAAAAATAAAAAAAATTATGATAATTTTAACACCTGCCTTTATTTAAATCACGAAATACTACTTGCGTTTTATGGAATGCATTATATAAAATATTACAATAAAATTTTAAATTTTATTGGATGTACGAGTCCAGTTTTATCCAGTAAGCGATTCTTGGTGAATGCAAGGCTTAACGAAACTGCAAAAAAATGGGCTTGACTTTATTTATCAACTATATCAATACAAATTACATTGTATTAAATTGTTAATATTCAAAATATACGACAGGTTTGTGCATATTCTCTGCAAATTATAATATCGCAATGTAATTCATAAAAATCATTAATAAGTTTTGAACGTTTTTGAAAATGCATAAATATTGGGCAGTTGATAACAAATTGAAATTGACAAAAAAATCAAATATTTTTATATTCATTAAATGTATCTAGTTTATATAATAAATCTATTTTTTAAAAATTCAAAACTTCTTTTTAAAAAATAGATTTATTATATAAACTAGATACATTTAATGAATATAAAAATATTTGATTTTTTTGTCAATTTCAATTTGTTATCAACTGCCCAATATTTAATTATGCAGAATGGTTCACGGTAAAAGTATTAAAAAAAAAAAAAAAAAAAAAAAAAAAAAAAAAAAAAAAAAAAATAGAAAAATAAACAATAAAAAAAAGTGTAGGAAAGAATCTTCAAAAGTAATATTACAAGTAAAACACGAGAAAGAGACCGTAAAAGTAAAAATCGGTAAGATATGTCGGTAATAAAGGTGGACAATGGCAGAGCAAATTAATATTAAGGTGGGCGACTGGTCTAGACTCCGGCAACGCGAAAGAACCACATCGCGTGCATTTGTGTAGAATATACTCGTTTGTATACATACGCAAACACACATACACACACACACACACGCGCGCGCGTACGTATACCATACACGCGAACTCACAGCATTTTTCCTCTCTCTCTCTCTCTCTCTCCCTCTCTCTTTCTTTTTCTCTCCTTCTTTTTCTCTCACGGGGACTCTTTTTTTCTTTTTTTTTCTTTTACGGGGATGGAGGGCTTTGAGTAGGGACAGTAATTTATCAAACGCAGATAGGGATCTCTCGATGGTCGCGTGTGCCGCCGAATGCACTTGCTGGATCAAGTTTTGACCTCGGCCGAGCCGACGTACCGAAACTTTCTCCGCGTTTTTACACGCGTATGAAACGTTGAAAAATTTTGTTTACTTGTAGGAAAAACGATCGCGGCGCGTTACGGTTGCGATACCGAAAGCAAGTTTCCTTGTTCAGCGATAAGAAAGTACAACGCGTCGAAAGATATAAGCATTCTGCACAAAAGTGGACAATATTTGTTCAGAGGATCCGCGAGAAAGGAGATAAAGAAAGAGTAGGGCTAAAAATGCCAGACATACCGCTAAGCGCGCGTCCAGACGCCGCTCAGCTATGCGCGCGCAAACAAAATAATAGAAAAGCGTTTCTCCTCTTCCCCCTCCCACCCTCCATCCTGTCTATATCTTACGAACGAGGGAGAAAAGATCGCGCCGAGATCCTCTAATATATATATATATATATATATATATCCCTTTGTCGAATATTTTTATTTAAGCTCGGTAGAAAGAGAGAGAGAGAGAGAAGCTAGCCAGAAATATATACGTATATATATGCATTGGCTAATAAAATAATAAAAAACATGTGCGAAATGTTTTCGAGATCGCGTTTTTTATATCGCGCGACAAATGCTTTATTTTCTTATTTAAATCTTTGTATGGGTATGAGTATACATAAATGTTTCGTGCACGATCTATAACATTACCGAAATAGATCAATACATTGTAAGGGTAAAGATCGTTATATCGAATTATAAATTGTTTAAAAGTAACAGTATATGAACAATATAAATGAAGTTTCCTTGTGTACAGTTTCGTATAATTTATAGTTTACTTTTTTTATTATAGGGGTAGAAATTGTAAGGGGATACTAGAAATATGATGTAATACGATATTATTTTCTTTATACAGATAAGTTAAATGTTACTTGTGACCTAAAAATATTGAGTCATGTGTACGAGATAGTTTTCTTTTAAGTTTATCGAAAGATGAAGCTAAAGTTATAAAAAAAAAAAAAAAAAAAAAAAAAAATTGATTAAAGGAGACAAATTAAAAAAAATTAAATTAACCAAAACATATGAAATTTCGATGTAACTTTGAAAAATAAAAGTTTAAAAAATGAAACAGTATATACTTTGAAACGCTTGTACATTCATCACGATTAGCTTTATTACCATTCGGTAGATTAAAAACTCAATTTTTCGAACAACAGAAGGTCACCAAGAGATTTCCATCGAGCACCGTACGTCAACATCACTCAAGATACAGTCCTTACGCTTAGCGCCGATAGCGCATATAATCTATTCGTCGGTCGCTGCATAAAGCGACATACGTCCGATTTTCCATGGGGATGAGCTTAATGCCCGATGAAAGTGTAAGGCACCACGAGGTCTAAGAGGCCGGAACAATGCAACAACCCGCTGGCAAAGATTAGCAATTTGTTAAGCAAATTCTCGAGTGTCCCGCACCGGCGATTCTATGCGCCTTTTTTTTTTTTTTTTTTTTTTTTTTTTTTTTTTTTTTTTTTTTTTTTTTTTTTTTTTGCGCTTATATTTGAACGCTTCTTGCTACTCGATGTTTTTTGGGCATGAATAATTAATTGCGAGCAAGAGCCGTGAATTTAATTTAAATTAGATCACGAGTAATATTAAATTTAGGATAAATCGTTTCGTTCTCATTGTTAAACACATTTTTACATTATACGGCAAGATAAAATGTATATCATTGATATAGTTATTTTATAACACCCAAAAAAAGAGTTATCATGTATATTGAAATTATTGTAAACTCGTTATTCAGCATTTAATGCAGTTAATCTCTGTTATTGTACAAGGAAAATCTTTACATTATTATTTAAAACTTTTATTTTTTACATAAATTAATGAATTATTGAATCTATACTTTCTCGTGAAATTTTTATAAAACAAATCATAATTAATATATACCCTGCGTTTATTCAAATTCTTCCGGCCTAACTGCACCTTTATCGATGATAATCGAAACAATCGATCAAAGATCACGAATGAAGATAACAGTTTAATTCGACCAAGCGATAAACGCGCGCACTACCGGCAACGCAACAAATAACGCATACCGTGTCAACTTGCGATTTAGGCGAGAAGCGAAACGAGCCCACGTTAAAGTAATCCAAGCGTCTCGGTAAATAAGTCGAGCTCGAAGAGAGACGGGTGGAAGAATAAAGGAAGGAAGGAAGGAAGGGAGCTGAAGAAGAAGTGCTATACATATATATAAGAAGATGATTTCGGGGGTAAAATAAAGGAGAGCACAAGAGTATAGGAGGATTGGATTCGGGCGCGCTTGGCGTATATAAATCTCGCGTATTCGGCGGCGGCGGCGGCGGCGGCGCTCCACTGACGCGGCTTCTAACGATATATTCCGATATAATTAAAACAATAAATAAAATGGCGTCCAACCGCGAGCGCAGGGGGTCTTACGTCTCTCTCTCTCTCTTCCTCTCTCCCTCTCTCCCTCTCTCCCTCTTTCCCTCTCCGTCTGTTTCTGGGCAACCGCACAACGTTTTTCTCCGGCAACGCAGCTCATGTTTTCTTCGTGAATTGCGCTCTATCTCTGCGTGTCCCGAAATATATATATATATATATATATATATATATATAAGTAGAGCGAACTCGAACGTTTATCATAGACGATGATAATTCGTTGGAACAACGGGGGATGCTTGCTACTTTATAGATATACACGCACGCATTATGTGTACTTTCGTGAGATCTTTTTATCGCGGAAGAAAAACAGAAAGTAAGAGAGTTTTCGGGGCCAAACGTCGCGTTCGCTTACGGACGCTGTCGAGTTTGCTCGGCTCGGAGCTGTCCACCTCGATGTGAGTTATCGTGTTTTGGAGGTGGTTTAATGCCAGCCTGTACATTTTTAATCAATTATTATTATTATTATTTTTATTATTTTCGTAACGCTCGCGTGCAGTGTTATAATTTTTATTCGCTAGTCGGTGAAAATCATTGGGATTGGATCTGTAGAATTAAATTTATTTATTTCTTGCATAACAACTTTTTAGAGTTTTATTATTTAAATAATTAATGTTTCAAATTATTTATTAATCGAAAACTTACTTAAAGTGCTGTAGATTGATAATTAATGTCTTAGACAGCTTTTGCAACGGAAGAAACGCATTGTATTTATTTTAACTGTTATTATATATAACCATTGCATTAGTGTTCTATATTAACAATTTATATAATTAATACAAACATTCTTTTAATATTTAAGGCGAAACATTAAAAAAACAATATGAATATAATTTTATAAATTTATAGAAATAAAGAAAGTAATATATTTTTAACAAATAGTAGCGCATTTTTTCTTAACAATAGTAATGAAATTATGCGATAGTTTTTCTTGAAAAAAAAAAAAAATATATAAACATTTCTTGAGTACATGAAAAAATCTTCGAAAAAATATGTCGCTTAGTTAACAAAACGTCTCATTCGTCTATTTATATTTTTCTATTTCCCATCGCGAGTTAATAAATAAGGCGTGTAATAGAGCAACTGTACAGGTAGCAAGGAAGAAGCAGCAATTATGGAAGAAGCAAAAACGATCGGTTCGCAAAGTGGCCAAAAATGTGCGAACGTATAGATATATATATATATACATTCGTGTGTATATTTATAATCGAAAGAAGAAGAAGCGTGACCAAGGGCGGAGCGATCCCTAATTACTTTTTAAACAGAAGTTCTATACCCGCCCACTAAAATATATATACAACCGATCATAATCCTCCTCCTCTTCTCGTTTCGCATGTGTATCCTCACTCTCACTCACTCTCTCTCTCTCTCTCTGTCTCTCTCTCTCTCTCTGCCTCTTTCTCTCTTCCTCGCACACAACTTTCTTCGATCTCTTCTTCAGCACGCGGTTAGTACGAAAGGCAAAGCTATATTACCTTCGGACGTGTAGTTACGGAGGCTGCCGCGTTCTTTGTTTCATTCCGCGCGGGGGTTAGTCGCTACTACTGTTAAATTACACGTTTGTTTCGATCCACCCTCGCTCGGCGATTCGCTACTTTTTCTGATTTATCGCTTACTCCCTCTCTCTCTCTCTCTCTCGCGACCGTTGGTACATCGCATGCGTTTACTCTGTAAGCTCTACTAATCGTACGAGCGTTGCCGTGTAAGTACACGTATATATTCGTAAAGAAATAACCAAGCGGATCGTCTTTGATTTTTCAGTAAGCAGAAAGTATACGCGTACACATGTTAGGAGCTAAGGAAGAAGCGATAAGCGGCATTGCTTCTCCACGGTGCGCTGATTAAACTTCGTTCAAGATTTATATTTGTTTTTGAGGTGGATGATGAGTTGGGCGGATGTTGTAATGCACGATTATTAAGAGGCACCCAAGCGCAATTTCGTGGCTACTGCATATTTGTGCACTCCAGGACGGCAATTTAAAAACACTTCTGTCTTATATATATATATATATATGTACGTGCGCTCATTGCCTTTGGTTTTGTTTTATCGTTCAATTTGTTTATACAATAATGATACGCGTATAATTTATTGTTTTAATATCTCATTATTTATTTTCAATTAATTGAAATAAAATTTATTTTTATTCGACCGTTACAAATGCGATGGCTTTTTGGCCAATTTTTAACCGTCTATATTTATTTAAAAAATTAAAATGTATTAAACAATACTATTTATGTGACGAAATGAACGTAAAATACGATATGTATTGATCCACTGTTGATACAATTTTACATATATATGTATATATATAGCAAACATAAATAAATAAATAATGTTATTGTATAAAAAATTATGGGCTAATTAATTGATAAAAAATAATTGTGCACAATTGTTTCAATCTCTGTTAATAAATTTTGATCCAATATATTGTATTTTAATCAATTATTTATTTTAATTAATTATAAAAAATTATATTTATGTGATCTCTACCAATCAACTTCTAGTATATTTACACAATGTTTAATGTATTTAACATTGTTAAATTAAAGGTTTAGCAATCATATTTTTTTTAAAAATATGTACGTTGAAGTATAAAAATATCGTGAAAGAAACAAGAAATGTAAGTAACGAAAAAAGCAAGCTTTTAAAATGCAAGTGATTTTTTCTTTAAGTTTCATTATCATACAAATAATGGTAAATTTTTAATGATCAAAAGATAAATCTATTCTTAAAGTAATTCGAATACTAGTTTTCATGCAAACATGTAACTAACATAAAATTGTTTTTAGCAAAAAAATTTGTTTTCAATCTTATAAGACATAAAATTAATAATTGTTTTTTGAATATGCACCGAATGAAAAAAAAAAAAAGCATCCTATAACATACGAAGCTAGAAATTATATAAATTTAATTTCCATATTCGTTTGAAACAAATTAATAAGCGAAAAAAATTTTGCGTTATAAACTCCCGGATTAACTCGGGAACGTTAAAAAGTGCCGTTGAATTGCATTTAGGAAGAGTTACTCGAAACGCGATAGCGCACGCTCTCTACGCTCGCTGAATAATTCATGAATTTAGCGAGTTAAATAATTGTGTTTTGAAAACAGCGCGTTTTCTCGTCCATGCGGGCGAGTATTATAATACGCTGCCTATGCGTCAAGCTTGCTCGCGCGGTCCTCGCGCCGTTTCTCCTCAGCCCTTCGTTCTTTGGCAATTGTAACGAGCCACCCCATTAAACGAGATACACGAGCTGCGCTTATGGAGGAAACACTCACACACACACACACACACACACATGCATAAACTCACGAATACGGGAAGACAGAGAAAGATGTAGAGATGAAGAGAGGTGAGTAAGTGGCTCGAGCAATTGAGTGGCAATCGAGTAAGATAGGTATACATACATACATACACACACACACGTACACACACGCGCGGGCTTGCGCGCGTGTACACAAACATGGATTCCTTTTTTCTCCCTCGCGTCTCCTCGATTGTCGCTGATAACTGGCTTATCTCCGCCTCGGAAATTAACCGTATTGTACAAAAGCCCTAGCGTACTCGTTCCATTAAGGCTGAAATAATTAAGCCGTGTTGTATGACGGGACAAGAGAGGAAAAAGGGCTCGCTTCCTACCGATCGGATCATCTTCTATATATATAATAATATACGCACACTTAATAATGATTCCATTTCCCACAATTGAATCGAGGACAAATTTTTCCTTCCTGCTGTGTGAACGCGATGACTGTACGCTATGACAATTAATTATTATTGGAATTCTTGAAAGCCGAGGCGCAAAATTTTTTTACGATCTTTTAATTTGAGTCGAATAAATGTGTCTTCTTATAATTCGATATGTTTTAATTATTTTATGAAATTTTCGGATAAACAATGTTACTAGACTAATGCCTTAAATTTCGTTATCCTCAATGAGTATATTGATGACTCATATCGTTTCTTCTAAATCATTTTATCAAGCTGTGTATACTAATTTCATTAAATATTTAATTAATGTTCCTTTTTTTTTCAAATCGAGCACCGACGATTAATTGAGTTTTGTGGAAAAAAAATAATGTTATCATAAGTTGTAAACAAAAAATGAATGAGAAACAACATTGTTAAGCTTTAATAACACAAGAAATAAATAATAGAACAAGCGTAATAAATAATTGTTGATGTTTACTTTGAGGAAAAAGAAAACAAATTTTTGTTTAATTATCGCTTCTTCAATTCCAAATAAATTAAAAATATAAATAATTTCTACAACAAGGAAAAAGATTTAGTATAGCAGCGAACAAAGCTCGGGAATTCAATTAGAAAGTAATTAAAAGAGGCAAAGCACTATCTCAAAGCTTCGCGCGTCCGTAACTTTCACTCTCTCTCTCGCTCTCTCTCTCTCTCTCTCTCTCTCTGATTCTCGGGCTTGCGACGTAATATACACACGGAGTAATAAATTAATAAAACGAACGTTCGCGTTAATTTGAAAAGAGCCTAGAGCGCGAAGCTACGTAATTAAGAGGAAAACTCGGGGTATCTCGCAAGGTATCGCGCTTCACTCCTTTTTTTCCGTTAATACCCACGGCGTATAAGCGAAAGAAGACCTCGCGGAAAAGCCTCAGCTTCCTTTCGCAGCGTCTGCATATCGATCATGCTTATGAATTCCGGATGGGAAAGTTGCGTAATCGTGTTTGCTTTAATTAAAACTGTTGCCGTGCACACCGCGTGCAACCTAACGTTCATTACAGAGAGAGAGAGAGAGAGAGAGTGTAAGTTCGTCTCGAGCGGTTAAAGCTCACCGCGTGCGTCTAGCTCCTCTTTGCCTTTCAAAGTCTTATATTCTTGCGGGCGCTTTACGCGCGTTTTCTTAAACGCTGTAAATTTTCCTTGTATCCTGCGATGATTTATTGAATTCTAAAAGTTTGTGCGGTTAAACTTTGTTTATGTTTTGACAATAGTACGTATATTAATGATATGTTTTTTTTTTTTTTTTTTTTATTTAATTTTAATCATTTCATTAAAGTGAGTTGATAATGGTTTTTAATTTCTAGAGATAGTTTGGTCTATCTTTTGAGATTTCTGGTGGGGGATGATTCTCGTCCTAATTCAATTTTACAAAAAAGCTCATTGATTCCTCGAAGAATCTAGTCGTAAGATTCTTAAACTATTAACATGAAAACTGATTCCCTTGGGTGATACAACCGAGGTGGTTTGTAAATGAGTAAACAAATAAAGTGCCTTCTTCTTGTGTTGATTTTCATCCTCTTAAATTGTCGCAAATATATTTGAATATAATTTCTTTATGTACTTTGCAGACGAACAGTATACATGAACTTTAAGTCCTTTGTAAAAGGAATTTAAACACTTGTATAATACCGCGCATCTCTGTACATCAATCTCTGTACGTGAAAACATCTAACCTTTAAAGTATCTACTTGTAGGTGTTTTAAATCACACATTTCTTCATGGCTTTCAGGTTGTCCATAAACTTTTTTTAATGCAGTGATTTAAATTGAAAAATATAATGCAAATAAAAACAAAAAAAAGACAGAATGCAAAGTTTTGAAGTATCTCACTAAAAGTAAATTTTCGGTTTCTTGATTTTTTACAGCCAGATTTTGATATTTAAAATAAGATGTATGCGATATATAACAATCATGTTAGTATTCGTGAGTGTCTGTGTACGATCTGATTTCAAGAAAAATCGAAAAAGAACGATGGAGTAAAAGAATTGAGAAGGAGCGAATTCGTTTTCTCTCTCTTTCTTACTCAGGATTCACAGTACGAGTAACACCTCTTCGTTAAAGCCATGAGTTCCTGAAAATATTTAAAATAAAAAGTTGAATATCCGTTCATCGACAAGTGATGATCTTAGCAGGGACACGAAAAGAGAAAGTTTCGAGCAAGCGAGCCAATGAATTGTTCTTAGCAGATAAGTTACACATCTATTTCTTTAGACGCACAAGAATACCTATAAAATATATTTATTAAAATTTCAATTGGCGATTCCTATAAATGTTGAAATAATTGATGTACAAGTTATGTATATATATATATATATAGTTTGTAATATCAGAAAAGTATTGTCTCTACTCATATTTTTCGTAGAAAAAATCTCGTCTTTTCTTTTCAAATATCTTAAAACTTACTTGGAAAATTCAGTATTTTGGATAAATATTTTATTTATTTAAATTACAATATTTCATTCATTTTTTTTTATCTGCGCTACTCTATAACTATACGAATATTATGAAGAGGAAAAAATGTTTATTTGTTTTTATATTTATAGTAAATAATCTTTAAAACTATTGGTCCGATTCTGAACATTTTTTTACCGATGGAAAGCTAGATTATTTAGAAGTGAGAAAGGCTACTTTTTTGTACAAAATCTCTATATTTGAAACCATTTTGGCCATTATAGTTTAGTTTTTAAATTTTCATGTAACACCAAATCTACCAGACCGGTCAAATGACCGGTTTCAAAAAATTTCATTTATTTTCTTATTTTTATTTATTTGTTATTTTTTAATTGACAATTAAATTTATTGCAATTGTTATTTATATGTCAAATATAGTAAATGGCATATTTTTAATTATAAATCATAAAATTTAACTTACTAAAAATGGACTATTATTAATTTTATAATTTTTAAAACATAAACAATGTAATGAAATTAAATACAGGAAGACTGAAATAAACTTTTTTTAGAATTTTAAAAGAAAAACAAAAAAAGAAAAAAAGAAATATCTTTCATTCAACTCTTTTTGAAAGCAACAATACAGTTTTGTCAAAGAGCTTACAACCAATCCTTAAAGGAATGAGATTGTCTTTTCTTTTTATATCAAACTCGAAAGACGTGCGACATTTTACAGTCTAATAAATACACGCATCTTAAACATCATGCGATTACTACAAGTTACTTACAAGTAACGGATGGCAAGATAAATTTCATGGGTATAAATTTCAAATCGAAGCAAATCCGATCTCGCGCTCCGTTTGACACGACCCGAAAAACCCGCAAAAAAATCTCCCCCGCGCGCGCGCGCGTCTGTTCTTTTTTTATAATTCTACCCCTTTTTAGGGCGGATCGCACAGTGTGAACCCTACGGCGTCGTATTTAATGTCACTTCGGATGCGGAGCGGAATACTGTAAAATCACTAGGATTACACCGCGGGTAGGCTGTGTACATTTTTTATCCGAATCATTAAAGGATAAGCTTAAAAAATGATTGTTAAGCTAAAAGAGGATTTTGGAATGCAATTTTTAATGAAAATTTTTACGATGTTTTTGTATTCATTTCATAGGCATGTGTCGATCCAAAATGCTTTGTCAGATATTACATTTATTTGTTAATGCAAAATTTACTGTTTTTACCAATAAATATACATCGATAAATTATACATTCGAAATTTTATGTGAATGTATTTTATCTATTGTTGATGTATTAACGTAGGTCAATAATAATCATCACCTAGTATACCAACTGTTGGTAAAAGTAAAATAATAGGTCACTACGTTATCGCAGGAGTAAGGCACGAATTTTTATTGATTTTTTATTTATTTATTATTATTTAATGAATTATTATAATATGAAATCAGAAAAAATAAGTTTCTAAATTATCATTTATTTAAAAAAAATATGGTAGACAAACTTTCATATCTAAATGTATTACGAAATTCAAATGAATATTTCATAAAATTATAAGAAGTGAAAAAATTGAAAAAATAAGGAGGGACATACAGAAAGCCAATTATTTTAAGACAATACATAATTTATTTTGTCAACACGCATTTTCCATAAATATATTTATATCAATGTTTATCACCGCATATATATATTTTTCTTTTTCTTCCATATATAATATTTCATACGTTATACCAGAAATTTTACGCTCATACAATTTTAAATATATCTTATTTTATACCGTTTTGATAATTGTCGCAAATAGAAGATTTTTTAAAATAAATTTCAAGAATTTCTTATAATTTTTTTTTTTTTTTATAAGTATTTTTTCTTATAGCCATTTACACAAACACTTGTTTTAATTCTAATAATAGTTTTATATGGTTGATTTTTGGAAACTGTAATATTATCAAATATTTAGTTTAAATAAGATTATTAAACGATTATTTATAAAAATAATTTTATGAATGTGTCATGAGTGATTGTAATTATTTGCTGTATCAAATTGATTATATGTAAAAATGTTTTTGAAATAAAAATATTAATTATTACATAAAAACTCTTTCTTGTAAAAGTAAATTAACTTGTAATTTTTCCAATTAATATACAAAGCATTGCATACTCGTATAAATAATTTTTGTATAAAATAATTTTCTTTTAATTATAAAGTGTTTAATAAAAATTAAATGATAATATGTTTTACAATATATTAAATTTTCAATTGTATTAAACAATATATCTGTGTAAAGCCAAATAAAAAATTTGAGAAAATTTAATATTTTAAAAAAATGCAAAAAAAAAAAAAAAAACCATAATTTGACAATAAATAATTGACAAACAGTGTAAAATTCATTGCCTATGAAAGTATGAAAAAAAAAAAAAAAAAAATAATCTTCTATTTGTACAATTACAACCCAGATATATAATGTATCAACGGCATTTTCGACGATACTTTTACAAGTCTCTCATTCTCTCACTCTTGCTCTCTAACATCTCTTACATTCTTTTTAAACGATTTCTTTTTTTTTTTTTTTTTTTTTCAAAAATCCTCTCGGCCAGCAAGAGCAAACCCGAACATAAACTTTTTTCTTAACGCTTTACTATACTTTACGTAATTATATTGAGCGTACTCTACAAATAATTACAGCGCGATGAATTATTTATTTTTTTTTTTTCTTTTTTATTCTTTTTTATTTTTTAGTTCATTTACGGAAAACATATATTTCTTTATGCATGGTTTTTTTTTTATTTTTTATTTTTTTTTTTTTCTTTTTTTTTTTTTTCTTTTGTATGCGCTATAGTGGTCAGACAGTTGCTTTAAAAATTCATACGATCTACAGATGTAAGAGGAAAGGCAGTGCAAGCATCAGCGTTACTACATATGATTGTTTTTTCTGCAAGATCTGAACGCTTTATTAGAGCTCATCTTTTTTATATTTTTTTTGTTTATTTTTTTTTTTTTTTTTTTTTTTTTTTTTATAACAGTTTCGTTAAAAGGAAGTCCGAATAAGATCTAAGATTGTGTTTGAACACATTATTTGTCTAATACGTGTAAAAAAAACTCTAGTAGAAAAATGGCTTCGTATATATCTACAGGAGTACGATTTTTTTTATTACTAGTTAACTAGTTTTCAAATTTTTTTCAAAGTATTGAAAATTATACATAATTGCTTTAACTGCTAATTTTATCTATGTTTATACGTTACGTAGAAAATTTATTATCATGATAAACATATGAATTTTATTTAATTTATTGATATAATTATTAGATGTGTAATTTTTTTAAAAAACTGTAAAAAGTCGCATTTCGCCTGAAAATCGATAAAAATAAAGTTTTTACGATTTATGCTACGATCTTTTCAATCTATAGTCGCCAACTGTTTAGTAATCTCGTTGTTTGTTTATACTATGTAAATTATTTAACGTATAATTTTAACGGCACGTACAATTTTGGATTTTAATAGTAAAAAAAATTAAATGCAATAAATCAAATAAATATTCTATTACAAATACGAATTTGACTAGTAAATTTTTCAAATTCACCAGTACTTTAAATAATTTGAACTTTAAACCAATCGGTCCAATCATGGTTATTCTAGATTTATTGATGACAATTTTATTAATTTATTACAAGAAATAAATTTTGTATTTCGTACGACTTAATTACATAATCAACAATAGGTATTTAAACGTCACCGTTTTTAATTTAAAGCTCTATTTTTTATATGAATTTTTTGTAAAAATAAAATTTATGCATGCAATTTGTGTATTTTCGTTTAAATAATAATCTAATACAATAAAAAAATTTGATTTATTAAATTTAAATAAATTTTTTAATGAAATCAAATTTTGACATAAAAATAATTTACTGAAAAATAAAATATGACCAAATATAAATGAGCAATTAAAATTAATACGGCTATTGCGTAAATTACGTAATTTAATGAAAAAAAAAAAAAAAAAAAAAAAATCAAATAATAAATAACTATTTTTATACCGTAAAGTTACTTGAAAATCTAACATTCTTCAAAAATACTACAGTTAGATTTGCTCTTAATTTTTCGAAAATCAATGTGACTCGTTCTAGTTTTTACAATAGAGCTTCGCAGATCTTTATTATCAGTTTTGTGTTAGAAACAGTTTAAATAAAAAAAAAAAAATAAATAAACTGTATATGTTTCTATAGAGTCTAAAATATGTCGGTGTGAAGAATTTTTATAAAAAATCTGGACATAGCACGAAAATTGGTTAACAAAGTGTCACGTTACAAAGTACGAAAGTATATAAGTATGTGATTTCTATTAGTAAAAAGCCGCTGCCTCGATGTTATTTCCACTTAGCGCAATTACAGTGAAACAATTCACAACAATAATATTACAATTTATATATATTTACCTTTTTTAATTCTATCTAACCATCACAGCAATACATGTGAACATTTTGACGTACCAACGTTGCATATTCAACATCATACAAACTTATCGCCTATAATGTGCTTATAGACGTTTACAATTATTTAGTAAGCTTACTTGCTTAAAATTCGCTTACGAAATTTTTATGTACGTGTGTTATATACTTTTTATTTTTGTGTTATAACAGCCTGCGCTCATCGATAATATCGGCCATTGATTGTACGATTAGGATCAGTGCAATGCACAATGTTAAACAATCACATTAAATTACCCCAAATGTTTTATCGATCTTTTTATTTTTCACCGTGTCGCTGTAAAAATTATCGATTATTCCGTTATCGATTTTTTTTAAAACCTTGCTTTGACATTTTTCAAATTTCATTTGTTTCTCTCCTAATTTATCATTGTTTTTTTTTTCTTTTTTTTTTTTTTTTTTCTTTTTCTTACGTTTAATAATACATTAATTAGCATTTATGAAATTTCGGTATTTTTGTTTTACAGCAAAAGGGTTATTTTTCGCTCAATCGAGGTATAACTTTTTACCAAGATGTACGAGAAATCATTCACGGAGGCTTTATTTTATACAGTTCAACCGATAGTATTTATGTAAATTTTTAACATATGCATAATCAATTTATACAAATTTTTTAACGCATCAGGAACTATATAAAAAACACTGATTTATTTTTTATGAACAACGAATAAAAATATTCAAAACGTATTTACAAAAGATTCAACGGATAATAAAAATCTTAATAATTATATTTTTCTTTTCGCTGTTATACATATGTAAAAAGAGCTGTAGTTTACACAAAAAGCATTTACGGATTTTACAAATTTCCTTTCGTCTATAGATTTTATTATTTATTTTATTCATTTATTATTTTTTTGTAACAATCCTATTTGTACTGATCTTTATATTTATAGCGTAAATAGTTTTCAATCATAATTTACGAAAATCAAACCGACTCTATAAACTAATTTGTATTCATTTTGATGAATAAAATTAGTTTGTGGACGGTGTCGAAAACAAGATATACATTTTACTAAAAAGTACAAGAATAAAAAACCCTTGCCACTAGTTTCTAGTTATTCTTAGAAGATACACGTTTTTTTTTTTATCTATTCATTTCACTGTACAATGATTATATAATTTACGATTAGAAAGTCTACTATATTGTACGGTATTTTTTCAACTTTCGAATTACGTCAGTTGATTATTTTTACATCTACATGCTAATAACAATAACCTAAAGCTATGCTAAGCCTTGGCCATCGCATTAATCTAAACGTATTCCAACTGTGCGTGCAGTTATGAAGTTATACAATTTTTTTTTTTTTTTTTTTTTTTTTTTTTGTTATGATAAATTACTTTTTAAGATCGATTTCAAGGCGACAATTCAAAAAGTTATAAACGGTAAGAAATTAAAAAATTAATTATATTTCAAAGTAAAGTCATTAAATTTTAATTGATATATATAGCAAAATATCACATCAATAAAAATATAACAAAATGAAATCGGAACATCGTGAATTTTATTAATAAATAATGCACAATTTATAAAATATAATTAGCCATAGAAATGTATCTGTGTAAAATATCATAACTAAATATTTATATAAAATTCATACTCGTATATTAAAATTTCTTCATCTTTATAATTTCAAATTATACATATTAATCGATAATGAAAAATTGTTAAAAAAATTGAATGTAATATAAGATGCAAAACAATTCAACTTAAAAAACACTAAAATATAATTTCAATAATTTAAATTCGCATTATTTCAAATGTATAATTTAAAGAAAAATATTAAATATTTTTTACCATTAAATTTATATTAAACTTATAGAAGCGAGCTTAATAATTTTTTAGCTAACAATAATACATAAATAATCTCAATTTTTTAATTTTTCTCTAGAGTACATCGATTATTTTTTTTCAATCTTACCTTAAAAGTATCTGCTTTGATTTTTTATTCTCTATTTTTATTAGCTAAAATTGGGTGAATTCCAGTAACTGTTAAACGTTTTCTCACTACTACACTTTCAGCGTCATTTACTAAGAAAAATGTTGTCATTTTTATAAAATTTGTGAAAATTGTGTACATTGACAGAAAAAAAAAAAAAAAAAAAAAAAAAAAAAAAAAAAAAAAAAAAAAAAGAAAAAAACTCCAATCTCGTTTTCACAAATTTTTCTCGACAAAAGCATGTAAGTGGAACAAAACAATAGTTACTTTCACATTATACACATTATGCAAGCTCAAGTTGTTACAGTAATATTTATACGCATAAATAATTTTGATTTATCATCTCTATCTCTAATACACAGTTTCGATTAGAGTTTTATTTACCACCAATTGTACTTTGTAATTTTACTTACGAGTATTTATATATAATATATGCGTTAATAATATTTCATATAGTTAAATTAAGTTACTAAGAGACTAAACTAATTCATTATTTATTTAATTTAATATATCTTATATTATAATAAATTTTTTACTATTTAACATTGACTTCACAGGAGTAAATATGCAAATTTTTTTTTATTTATTTATTTATTAATTTTTTTTTTTTTTTTTTTTTTTTTTTTTTTTTTATCGCGTCTTTAAGACTGAAGGCTCTCTCTCTTTGAACTTCATCCGCATTTTTTTAGATTTCATGTGCGCAGCATTTTGATGATACGCTCGAAAAAATATTCATCGTTTCAATGAATAAAATATTTGTTTTATCGATATATATACAATATATCTCTCGATCGGTATTGTTTATGCATTTTATTTACAAATTTTGACAATATTCTTTTTACATCTGAATATTTTTTCGAGTTAATGTATCTACATGTACTCTACGATAAAGATACATCGTTACGCGATAATTTTTAGCTTCGTCAAATTTTACTTCACATCGTTATAGAGATCTCCTTGATTTCCGATCCTATTCGTAACTCAATCATTTTCTGTAACCCTATAGTCTGTATAAGTTATAAATTCTTAGTACTGCAAAATATATCCTAAGCTTACTATAACTATATTGACAATTTTACATAGCAGCGTCTTATTTGTTATTCATTAAACACCTAGCGTTTATATGCATATTTTATTGTAACCTAATATATGTATCAATAGTCATTTTAATACTCTTGGAGATTTTTTATTATTGTCTTACGTAGAGATAAATACTCATATTCTTACTAATTTTTAGTTATATGATATTTAAAATAAATTTGATTAAATCGAACGATATTTTTGTAATATGTTGCTAAAAAAAAAAAAAATATTATAAATCATTTTCCTGAAAATATTTTATGTTTAATGATTGTCAATAACACATATGAAAACTAGAATTATGGTCTCCAAGAATATTTAAATCATTATTTTAAATTATTATCTTTATTTAACGTATTATTATCATTATTATTATTATCATTATCGTTATTAATATTATCGTTATCATTATTATTATCATTATTATCATTATTATCATTATTATCATTATTATCATTATTATCATTATTATCATTATTATTATTATTATTATTATTATTATTATTATTATTATTATTATTATTATTATTATTATTATCATCATCATTTATTGTATATATATTATACTTACATACTAATCTCACGTTAATTTTATTGTCCATTTCTTGGAACATTTCTTATAATTAATTATTGTCTGGTCACACAGTATTGTCAGATATTTATTAAATTTTTATTTCTTCTCGTACGTTATAACTACAAAGCGTTGCCTGGATACTAAGGAAGACAATTACTGTCCGCTTTTCTCATCCAATCGATTGCTGATTTAATTTTGAAATTTTTTTTTTTTTTTTTTTTTGTTTTATAATTCATTCATCGATTTATTTTCAATTTTTTCGTGAAAATTAAAAAGAATAAATTTTTTTATTTGTGGCTGGAAAAATAAATTTGAATTGTTCCGATAATTGTCATTGATTTACAATAAAGTTTGAAGCAATGTATGAAGAACGTCGTATTGTTTTTAAATGTATCCAGCCATTAAGATGTAGCATTTATTATCTCCTCGAGCATAATGTACCAACAATACTTGTTACAGCCATTTAGACCGTTTATAAAAAGTCTAAACGATTTCGTTAAGGCTCCTAGATTATCATAAATAACAGATTTACTTTTTTTTTTGTAAAAAGTATAATTCAATTCTTATTTATTTATTTATTTATTTATTTATTTTTTCCCCCTTTAAATTTTTTTCTCTTTTTTAAACTATTTCGTATTTTAAAGTGCTGATCAAAAAGTGCTGGTGCAGTATTATCGTTTCATTTTTAATTTTTATCCCTAGAATTCAGTCAACATCGTCAATCCTTTTATAGGTATAGCGTCTACATTGATTACGTATTATTTGAGGAATAAGTGATTATAATATACATTTTTTATATTTTCTTATACACATTTCGTACAAGTGCCATTTTTTTTTATTTTTTTTTTTTTATTTTTTTTTATTTTTTATATACGCATAATTACTCGGAAAAAATTTGTTCCTTTCAAAATTTTGTTATATTTTTGATTGCTGCAATTCAATTATTTTCATCGAAATATTTATTTTGAATTTATTTTGAACAATTTTTTTTCCAAGTTTTCTGCTTTAGGAAACAGTGACTCTTAAAAATAAGTTTCATTATATACTCAGCACACTTGGTAAATATAACTTTACAGTATGAATAAATACATATTTTTATCTTAGCACAATCACATAATATTTATTCGTTACGGTTATTTGCTCGCGTTTATATATATATATATATATATATATATATATGTATACTTTAAACATGTGTTTTTTTTTTTTTTTTTTTACATTCGTAATACTAATGCTTCAATACTTCTTTTATTTCTCTTAGAGGATCGATGCATTTCATGCAATATAAATAATTTTGTAAGGTTCCATAAGTTTAACAATTTCTGAACATTCGAGCATCCATTATTAAGAAAAATTAAGAAAAAAAAAAAAAAAAAGAATAAATAAAGACGAAGAACAATTTCAACTGCGTATTTTTCACTCTTTATGCGTGAAAATGCATCAATTTTACAATGTCTAATCGAATGTTCAAAAATTTAAGATTATTTCAGAAAAGTTGAAATAAACCACTTGGTGGTGTCGTATTGTTCTGCATCTCAGTATCCGTCAAAATCTTGGACATACAAAAATCTTTTTTAGTCGCATCTGATGCGCGATTTTAATATATACATATACGAATATATTTTGTTGCTTGGAAATTTATTTATACATATTGTTTTAAATACTTGGTATCGTTATTGATATTATTATACATGTATATATATACATATATCTTTTTTTTTTAATATATATGTATAGATATATACATATATATATATATTTTTTTTTTTTTTTGAGTATGCAGTTTAGTACCAAAAGTATAATCGATTCCCTATATAGAGTTACTGCCACAGACGCTCGTTTATCTGAACTTTGCTATTTTACTTGAATAGGATGAGACCTTTTTTTGAGGGCGCTTTTCCTCCTTCGGATAAATACCCTTGTTATATAAGAAACACGTAGAAACTTACAGATCTGGACTTCTTGTTGAAAAAAAAAAAAAAACAAAAAAAAAAAAAACATTCTATATCATATTTGTCTTTATTGTTGTACAAAACATTTCTTATATATGCAACAAATTTTTTATATGAATCATGGAAAAATCCGTAAGGTCTACGTCAGTGCTCGAGTTCTTTCAATCTCAATATTTTGCTACCATTATTAAGTGTAGTTACATGTTTATAACTGCGTGTATAATTGTTTCTCAAACAATTTTAAAATCATTAGTCAATTATTCCATCATCGTCTCTGCAAATCTCTACATGCTTCCGTAACTAGTTCGCTCGATTACTATATGTTTCCATTTATTTCATATTTTTTAATTTTTATTTATCTTCTTATTTTTTTTTTTTTTTTTTTTTTTTTTTCTTAAAGATCGCAGAGCCCTTATACTTAAACGTGTATTCCTTACGTCGACACACTGAGCAAAACCGTATAGCAAACGTGGTTAAAGTCACGTGACGACTTAATTATTGTTGATTCACAACAACATATATATATGTCTGTGTATTAAATTTCAAAGAAATATTATTGTCTGCGATTTTATTGATTCCTCCTTTAGTTTTTTACGCTGTTATACACAAGTGTATCTAGTTATCCACGTTTCTTTTTTTTTTTTTTAATACGTATATTGTCGAACTTGTCGTTTGTTTTATTTTATTGTCATATAGTTTTACAATTCTCGATCACGAGATTTTTCTTTTTTTCTCTCTCTTGTTTTTTTTTTTTTTTTTTTTTTTTTTTTTATTGTCACAAGCATGGGATCAAAAAATGAAAAAAAAAAAAATTGACGTATCTTTTTTCCGTTAAAATTCTCGTTCTCGTCGTATCGATTACTGTATTATTTCGCTCAGCTCGATTATGTTTCTATTTATTTTTCTCTCTAAATCTCTCAGTCTCTCTCATCTTTCGCGTCCGTTAGTTTGTATAAAAAATACTTTCGTACAACGGTAATAAAATATCGACTTTTTAAAAGCTTGCGCCACAAAAATTTGCGATCGAGGCGACTACGTGTATGTGAGTTTCGTTCGATTAGCCTTTTTTGCCGACTCTCATCTCCCAATAATTTTTCCGCTTACCCGAATCGATTGTCACGTCGTTGTTCGAGGAACTCTGCTAGCCGTAATCGTTTTCCGAATATTCTTTGATCTCTTTGAGGATCCACGGCACGTACTTTGGCACGTATGCATAGACACCGGGTAACTGTGGATGGGCGCATTTTATGCCCCAGCTTACTATACCACCCACGAACCATCGATTTTTATCGTTTTTATCTTGACAAAGCAAAGGACCTCCCGAATCTCCCTGAAAATTCATTGGTTTACGTAAAAATTTATGGCAATTATCTGACTAATTAAGTGTTGTAAGAAAACGCTCTCGTTTCATTTTGTAAACGTTTAATTGATTTATATGCTAAATAATTTGCAAACATTATTATTACACTCGTAATATCAAATTTAAAATTTATTTCAAATATTACATTCCACCGAGTGAGTTAGCTACAAATAAAGAACTAAATAACAAACATTTAACAAAAATAATAAAACTAACTTTAGCAAAAGCAACTACTAAACAAAACCTTAAAAAATATATTTTAAAACAAAAGTCTTTTATTTATTATTAAAAGTTCATTAACATGAATTTATAAGATTTAAATATTCCACTTGTAATTTAAATTTAAACAAAAATATTCATCAAAATTACCGCGCAACAGCATCGTTTTGTCGAAAAAGAATCGAAATTAAAAAAAAAAAAAAAAAACGTAATTGTAAACAAAAGGCGTATTCTTTAAAGTTGTTATTATGTTTTCCAAACGACAAAATAACAAACGGGAACAAGTACAAACCTGGCAAGCATCTTTACCGCCTTCCGGATATCCGGCACAAATCATCCCGTCGGTAACATTAAGTTCCTTGTGCGCGAGCCATGAATTGCAAACTTCTCGGCCGAGTACTGGTACCGTAACCTCGTTAATCGCCGGCTCGTATTCCGACGCTGTGCGTCGAGCGCATAAAAAAGTAAAACAGATATCGCGTTATCAAAATTTATACTTACGTCTATATCCGCATGCATTATTTTTTCGCACTCTCTATTCTACATTTAAACTTTATCGTACTAAATGGGTACAGAAATAGGTACAATCACAAAGAAAAAAAAAAATAAATAAAAAAAAAAAAAAAAAAATAAGAAACGTGTATAGGAAAAAGAAAAAAACGAACTTTCCGTGTCCTCCTTTTTGCCCCAGCCAATAACTGTGCAGACTGTCCCGGGCGCCAAATCGATATCAGCCGACGGCAAGCAAACTGGTCGCAAATGGTCGTGGAATTCAACTCGGTGCTCCAACTGTGCGAGGGGCAGGCAGGCGGGGGGAGGGGGGGGAGGAGAGGAGAGAAAAAAAAAACGACACGTTAATAAATCACCCGATAATAAATTCGTAAACTTTTTATCCTTTTTTTTTTTTTTTTTTTTTTTTTTTTTGTCTCTTTATCGTTTAACGCACATCTTATTAGCCTCCGCAATAAGCGCGTCTGACGTCGATGTATTTGAATGCTTACGTGTATTTTAACGAGATTGAAAATGAAATAATTTTTTTTTTTTCTTTGTTTTTAATTCGATTCACCTGAAAAAGCGCGACGTCGTTGTCGTGAGCGACTCCGAGATTATAATTGGGATGCGGAACGACTCTTTTGATTTTTAACTTTTTGCCGAGATACGTGTGAGCGTGCCTCCTTGTAATGCCCAGCTGTATCGTCCATCCGGAGACCTCGGAATGACTGAAAACGTTAATGACTTATTCTTTTCTCTTTTGTTTTGCCTTCTTTTTATAACGAGCGTGTGAATCGAAATTCTGTATCGAATTAATGTGTGATTCTTCAAAAATATGTTTATACCTTTATAATGATTCGAACAATTTTATTTGTAAAATACATATATTTAAGATGAATTAAATTATAAAAAATGTTTTTAGCTTTGATGCGACAAAGATAAGTATAATTAAAATTCTATTAATAAACGTTTAACTAATTCATTAAAGTCTTCCGAACCTAAACATTTTTATTTAAATATTGAAAAATTAAAAATTAAGTTACTTTACATCATTCGTTTCATTGTCTTCGAAGAAATATTTTTAAATGCAGATAACTTATTGATTACATTTATCGGAAGCACTTTTGTTAATTATGCTCATTAATAAAAAACATTTTAATGATCGATTTCGACCATTCATAATTTTAAATTCTATTTTATTCACTTTTAACTTCAAATTTAATTCGTATAAGTTAATCTACTTAAATTTTTTACTTAGCTATTTAAATTATAATCTAATTTTTGGATAATAATAGCACTAGAAACGAATAAATTATACTTAAAAAGCAATATTCTGAAACAAATTATCTTTTTAAATACATGCATTGTACCTATTAAAATTCTCTTAAATAAAATTATTCATTCGATTCTTTAAATATTTAATTGTTCAGCTGGAAAAAGAAAAGGGATACAATGTTAAAAAGCTTACATCATAGCATAGTTTTAAACGTTTCATAAAAGCATTTCTCTATAAAACGAGCTAAATGAAGCGAGGGAAAAAAGTTAAAAGCGTATAAAGAACAGAGAGAAAGAGGGAATGGTATTAGAAAAAAAAAAAAAAAAACAAACAAACAAACAAACAAAATCAGGGTAAAAAATGATGGAACTCACTTGCCAACGCAATGAGATGCGGTGAGTACCCACTGATCCGCAATGAGAACGCCGGCGCAATAAAAAATCTGCTCGGGACCACCGAGTAGTGCGGCAAGAAAAGGCCAGTCGCCGGGCGCCGATTCCACCCCGCCCACGATCCTCGTCCTGGCTTTTGAATTACCGTAAATGCGCGGCCTCCGACCGCACTCTGCTCTCGCACGATACAACGTTCGCCACAAGCAGAAGAAGAAGAAGAAGAAGAAGAAAGAAGAAGAAGAATATCTTTATTGCTTATAGGTACAGATATAGATATGGATATGTTCGCGCGCGCGCGTGTGTGTTTATGTGTGTATGTGTGTGTATGTATAATATGACGAGAGAGAAAGAGAGAAAAGCTAAAAGACGCGAATCGATATAAGGATGGATTAGAATGGAAAGGAAAGCGTGATTTTATGGACACACAGGAGTTCTAAGCCGTTGGGTTATCTGTACTCTAAAGGATTTCTTTTCTTTTCTTTCTTTTCCCTTTCTCTCTCTTTTTTTTTTTTTTTTCTTTTAAAGGTAAGTTTTTTTTTGTATTGAAAATGTTAATAATTTATTTATTTGATGGATATTTTAAAATCTTTTATTGAAGAATGAATATTTCGGGTTTTACGTGTACGCATTAAAGAGTTACGTAAACTTAAAGGTAACTATTCCATTTATAATTATATATATATATATATATATATATATATATATATATAAGCTTTTAAGTTTTAATAAATAAATATTTCTTTGTTAGAAATGAAAAATAGTGAATAAAATGCAATTCTTAAATTGAAAAATTCGATAACTCGGTTTATGGTAGAGTAAACGTTAATTTATATACAAAAATGAATAATGAATATTTAATTTAACTAACCATAACCGGAGCATATTAAGTCGATTGTTGAATAATTCTTTTGATCTACGCACTGCTGAAATTCTTGAAGTAAACTTCCCTTGCTCATCTGAGTCAATCGCCAGCGTTGGGATGCGTCTATTAAAGGCTCGCTAATCGTTACGTTACTATCGGATATGAGTAAGCTCGATGAACTAACCATTCTGTAATTATAAAAATTTCTGAAATTTCTATAACAAAAACATTAAAATTTAATAAATCAGCTGATAAAAATAAATCATTCCCGAACTTACGTATAACCGAGGAGCGCGCAAATTTCTTTGGCCGTTGTTGGTGTCCAATTTACGATGCAAGCGGGCATGAATTTTCCTTTCTTCGCGTGGTAAACTTCTAGTCGACCTTTGCCTACGTCGCCGTTTCTTTCGCTCAAACGAACTATTTTTTTAGTAAAATATAATATAATACGTGAATACAATTATTAAGTTAAAAATAATTATTAAATTTTAGTGTAAAAAAAATTAATTTGTAAAATTATATATTATAAAAACATATCGTCATTAAAAAGAAACAACAAAAAAAGAATTTATTCTATTGAATAATTGAATAGAATTTATTCTATTAAATAAATTCCTTTTGTATCAAAATTTTTTTTATTATAAATTTTATAAAAATTTTGATAATTCAATAGTGGAATACTCGTATGGTAAATATAATTTAATGATGCGTTCAATGTTACTTGTTTTGGTTGAAAAAGATTTTTATACCTAAAAAAATGGAATAAATTTTAAAAACATTTTAATTTAGATTTGTAAATTTTTTAATGTTTTAAAACGAATAATTACTTATACTGAATGAAAAATAAAATTTTCCATAATACGTAATCTATAAATATATACGAATATATTCGATTCATAATACTCGTATTTAACATTATTCACATTTAAAACAAATATTGAAACGCCTTGAATTTTATTTTACAAATGAAATAACTCATTTTATATTATTTTACCTTGCTTATCGAAAATATTTGAACAAATGAAAAAAAAAAGCAAATATTTTTTTTTTTTTTTCTTTAATTTATTTATTTTAAGTCGCATCCCCCAGTATGGGTATTAGCAACATAACTTACATGTTTTAACATATCAATACATAAATATCACATGAGTATAACATAATGAATAATAATATAAAAGTTATTTGTTAACGTTTTAAGATAGTGTACAGTACATTGATCGTGAAAATCTGGTTGTTACATTTTTATAAATTCGTTAGGTTTACAGCGTTTAGGAATTTAATAACTTAGTCGCAGTTTGTTTTGTTGTTTTATAGTTGATTTAGGTTGTCGTTTAATTTGTGTTTGCGTCGCTCATCTTTGTACTTAATACAATGTAATAGAATATGTTTGATATTTATTTTTATACTGCAAGTGTCGCAAATTGGTGAATTATCATTGTTTATTATATGTTTGTGAGTGAGTGCTGCTGTATGGCCAATTCTCAGTCGGGTTATTAACACTTGGTTTCTTCTCTTGAATAGAGACGCAGGACTTTTTTCGTGAACATTTAATTTTATTTTTTTCAACTGGGTTTTTTTCTGCATGTGTTTCCCAATATTTACACCATACATCTTTAATTTTTCTACCGATTTCTTTGAGGCCGGTTTCAATGCAGATTTTGTATCCGTTGCAGTTGTGTGTTGAGATTGTTGGCTACTTTCGCTGCGCTGTAAGCTTGTTCAGATTTATCTGTAGGATATTATGAGAGGCATACTACTATTTTAGGTTTGTATTGTTTTAAGATGTTTGAAATAAGGAGGGTATCAGAGCTGTTTGTTTTGTTGATTGCTTCAATTAATTTTACTGAATTTGTGTAAATAATTATATTACATTGAAAATTTATATTTCCAAGAATATAAAGAATTAAAGTTTCTAATGATGTCTGAACTCCGTACCATTTTGGCAGTTTCAAAAGAATTTTATCGTATGAGTCTAAGATGGCTGTAGCTCCAATGTGAGTATTACTTACATAGCTTGATGTATATATATATAGTAGCTATGGTTGTGAAATTTTTTGAAAAATTCTGTGGATTCTGCTTTTGTATTTATTGAGGATATATTTGGTTCTTGAGTTATCCAACTATACGATCGATGGTACTGTAGGGTGTTTATGAAGAAATCTTCATGATTAATATCATATTTGCTTAATAGGCTGTTTGCACGGAAGTAAAAGGGTTTTTTATTATGAGCTTTGCTGAACATATCGCCGTGATCATTTTTGGTTATGTGTGGATGTATTTGATTTGTAGGTGAATGTTAAATTTTAATTTTGTAATTTAGCAGTAATTTTTCTCTTCTTAAGCTCAAGGGTAGCATGTTACTTTCTCTGAAGATAGAGATTGAGTATAGAATCAAGTTTATTCAGAATGTGCTTATTTGTTGAATCGTACGTTATGCACCCATAATCGATTTTCCGTTGAATGATAGTTTTTTATGTATTTATTAGTATTTTCTGGTTGGTTCCCCAGTTTTTAGCCGATAGTATTTTTACTATATCGGACTGTCTTAGGCATTGCTTTTTAATATTATCAATGTGTGATTTCCACATTAATTTTTTATCAAAGATAAGACCTAATATTTTAACTTCATCAACTATTTTTATTTGTTCTTCTCGAATGTGTAATTTCAATTCATGGTTAGTTTTTTTCTTATTTTCAAATAAAATAGCTTGAGTTTTTCTTGTAGAGAATTGAAATCCGGTTTTAGATGTATAATTATTTAATTTGTTTAGGGTGTGTTGCATGAGTTTTTCGCTTGTTTTGATATTTTTATCTTTGATAAATAACGTCACATGATCGGCGTAAATAGTGAATAGTGTAGGTAGAAAAATATAATTGTTGATTTTGTTTATAGCTAAAATGAAAAGTGTGACGCTAATTGCTGATCCTAGAGGCACTCCGTTTTCGATATTCGCTTCATCCGAAAGCGTGTTGTTAATTCTTACTTGAATGAATCTGTTAAAGAGGAAATTTTGTATGAAATAATAAATATTTCTTAAAATTTTATTTTTGGCCAATATATCCATTATTCTACGCCGCAATATTAAATCGTAACCTTTCAACATATCTAGGCATACTTTTAAAACATGTTGTTTTTGAGCGAAGGCCTCGTTAATGTGCTCTTCTAAGAAGGTAAGGCAATCAGTTGTATTACAAGTTTTTCGGAATCCACTTTGTTGTTTGTTTATTAAGTTGTTGTTTTCTAAAAATTGGCGTAATCGGTTATTAATAATTTTTTCAAGGATTTTACACATATTGCAGTTTAAAGCAATAGGTCTATAATTGTTTTTATCGAGTTTGTTTTTCCCCGGTTTAAGAATTGGGAATTACTATCGCTTTATTCCATATTTTTAAAAATACTCTTTTATTCCAGATTACACTGTAAATTTTAAGGAGTTGTTTAAGAAGAATATTTGGAATTTTGTCTGGCCCTGGGCTTGTGTTGTTGATGGATTGAAGGATTGATAGTAGTTCATTTAAGGTTAGGTTATTATTTATAGGATTGTCGTAATCTTCATCAGGGTGATATATGGTTTTTCCGATCGAGTTTTTGTGAATTAGGAATTCATTTGAATAGTTATTGCCACTAGAATTGTCGACGAAAATTTGGGCGAACGTGTTTACGATATCGTATGGGTCATTTAGTATTTTTTTATTTTCTATGATAGATGTTATTTTGCTAGTATTTCTTTTTCCATGGATGGTTTTAATTTTATTCCACAGTTCTTTCGTTGACGAAATGTTATTTAGCGAGTTCAAATATTCAATCCAACTGTTTCTTTTGCTATTTCTTACAGTTCGTTTAGCAATGGCATTTTGTTTTTTAAATTCAATTTTATTTGCTTCTGTAATTGTCCTTTTATACTTGTTGTAGGCTTGTTTGGCGTTTTTTATGGCTCGTTCGCACTCGGGGTTCCATCATAGAGTATGTTTAATGTGATTAGCTTTTTGATCGTTTTAAAAATAATTTTTGGTTTTAAGTATGCTTCCTTCTACGCCGAGCAAGATTATTTCGTTGAATTGGTTTAAAATGTTATTTATGTCTATGTTTTCGTTGTTTTTGGTTTCATTTAAGCTGTTTTTTAAATTAGGTATTTTGTTTTCGATGAGATTTTTATATTTTATCCAATCGGCTTTCTGGAATTTCCAATGGCATCATGGCGGCTTTGGTGTAGTGTAAAAATGCTCAAAAGTTAATATGTATGATAGGGAAATGATCACTGCCTAAGGGTGTGTTATGGACTTGCCATTCGAGTGTTGTAGCGATATTTTTACTACAGAGTGTTAAGTCAATTGCGCTATTTGTTCCTGTAGCTATATTATAGTGAGTTGATGATAAATCATTAAGTAGTACTAAATCATTATTGATAAGGATTTCTTTAATTACTTTTCCTCTGTTATCAGTTTTGAATGATCCCCATAAAGAATTGTGCGAGTTAAAATCGTTTATTAATATGAAAAGTGGTGGTAGTTGAGAGATTAATTTTTCGATTTCGCAAACATTTATTTTATATTTGTTACTTAAATGTACGTTGCAGATGGTAATAAATTTTTTATTTATCATAATCTTGGAGGCTATTGCTTCAATATTTGTTGATAGTTTTATTTCTTCGTTAAAAATAAAAGCAAATATTATTTTTCTAAAATGTGAAAAATGTAATTTAAATTGTACATTTGAAATATTATTTTGTTAACTCTTCATTGAAACTTCAACCAACTGTTTAAATAAAAGCCTGAAAAATATTTTTCACCATTTTCTTATAAATGCAAAATTATGCACAAATTATATATAGCCAAAGTTAATTTACTTACCGTAAGCAATTTTCAAAAAAATCAGTTATATTATTAAAAAAAAAAAAAAAAAAAAAACATCAAAGCATGAAAAAGAAAGGTTATACGAATTAAACTCACGGCAATTGCGTTCATCCTGCGCCCAAGGACAATCCATGATACCGTTACATATGTGGGAGGCGGATATGCATCTTCTTTCGCCGCAATGGAGGGACGCCTTGGCAAGTAAGTTTTTAACGGAACCCGCGCCATTTTTCTTCCCGTGTTCCTTCGAGCTAATCGCGACCAAATCGCTTCGCTCACCGTCGCTGCATTCACCGCAGCCGATCTCGTCCGTGTGATCCTCGCAATCGACGTGACCGTCGCATCGCCAATCCAACGGTATACAGCGCTTCTCGTCGCATTGGAAACCGCTCGGGCACACTTTGCGAATGAGAGAAAAAAGAAGAAAAGAATTTATGAAACTCTTGCTATTGCCGTTATCGTTACCTCGATTTATCGATCTCGCGTGGTAAATTATAAATTTTTAATGGGACAAGCTGAGGATTGGCTGATAATACGGGATGTCTCGTTAACCGATCTCGTTGAGCTCGTCGATAGATTGCGTGAAAAAGTAGCGCAGATCGACGAGTTGACGTTCGTGTTAACGTTCGATTTTATGGGGGGGAGAATTACTCGATTGTTTTTTTTTTTCAATTTTACTGAATTTTAATGTTGACATTTTATTTCGAGTTAATTTGGATTTGTGTCGGGATTGATTTATTTATTCTTTCTTAAATTTGTTTTTGTAACAATTTATTTATTTATTTGGAAATATATTAAAATGAAAAATATTCAATAAATTAAAAAAAAAAAAAAAAAGCGATACAATTTCGATTTACTCGAGTTTATAAAAAAAAAAAAAAAAACAAACGGCATATTAATTCGTACCGTTTTCATTTTTAATATTCAACGAAAACGAAAAATATTTTGTCGTATATGTTTTTACTGCCAAATAAAACGAAAAGCTTAATCTTTAGAAAATTTTAATTTAAATTAAAAATTTTTACCTTCATTTTTCGCAACGAAACGAAAGAAGAGAAAGAAACAAAAACACAACGGCAAAGATATAATTCTTTCGTTTCGCTTACGCGCGCAGGACTGTATATATATATATATATATATATATTAATGCGAGCGTACACTTAAAGCGAATTTTAAATCCGTTTTAAAATTTAAGTCATAAATGGGCTCTGGACATAATTCCTCAAGGTTGCCGAGAAAATTTATTCAAAAAATTTACGACGCAACGCCGGTATAACAACAGCAGCGTGAGAAGCAGGAGCCAACTCGAGACTGCGAGAGAAAGTAATGTATTATCGCACTTGTACCTTTCTCCGGAGCTATCCTCTGCTCCGTTTTCGAGCGAAAGCCTATTCTGCAGTTTCTCTATCTCTGTCTGTCTCTCTCTCTCTCTCCGTCTTTTGCTGGAGATTTTACCCGCTACGAGATTTCCGCGTAAGTACATTTTGCGGGCTAACGTTGCAGCTACACTTATGCTCACCCGACGCGTAACTTATTTAAAAGCCGGCTAAAAGTGCAAAATTACCAGCGAGTTACTTAACGCAATAAAATGATCGCCGCTGACATTATTACGTTTATTTTTTTTTTACTTCTCTGAATTTTACATCTGTTATTAATCATTGTGATTTTTTGTACTTATATAAACAAAATTTTTAACTTTGATTTTTACTAATTACTGCAACTATTTTGTTATATTTATTTATTTATATTATATTGTTATTTTAATATTATCTCATTAAATTTCGCTACTTTATTTGTTACATTAGAGACAATAATAATACAAAAACAAATAGATAATACATTTGGTAGGTTTATATCTAAAATAGATAGAATATTGTAATTAAAATATCATTTTATAAGAGAAAGCACATACGTAAACTTATCGGTAAGAACCATTTATTAGAACGCGTCGTTTTCTCATATCCGCAGTAAAATTCAATCAAGTCGATCAAGCTTGAAAAAGGATTCGCTCACTCTGCGTAGAAAGTAATCACGAAGATAAGTGACAACTTATCAGTCCCCCTACGTATGCGAGTATACACACGTGCACACAAACGAAGTAAAGTATTTTTCAGCCGATGCTTAGAAGCTTCTCGATCGAGAGGATATTCTCTTAATCGAGCTGACAATTTAATCTTAATTAACCGCAGAGCACCGGCTCCCAAACGAATCGATGCATCCTTCTCTCTCTCTCTCTCTCTCTCTCTTCTTCTATCTCTTCTCTCGAGCCGTTCGCTTCCCAGAATATCGATGTGGTGCACACTCGGCTTTCACGATGCCGATGCTGTACTACTATTGTCTCCCTTCGTTATGTATACTATACTAGCCGCGCGCTAGCGCGATATCTATCTGCGCCGTAGATATATTGGCTCGAGGGTATGGGAAAATTTAGCGATAAATAAAGCCCCGATGTATTGTATATACGTACAATGGGTAATTGTATTAAAGTTTCGTTGGAAATGGCAGGATTACGAGTTACAGTATTGTTCGGATTTACTAAATTACTCGAATTGCGGGTATTTATTATTATTTTTCTTTTTTGTTTGTTTTTTGTTTGTTTTTTCTTTTTTTGTTTTGTTTTTTTTTTTTTTGTTTTTTTTTTGTTTTTTTTTAGTTCTAAATATTATATTCTAGAAATTATGGTTATTGTTAAGTAATTAAATAAAAATTTATCAGCGCGTTTGTTATTAAAAACGAATTACTCTTATTTATGCAGACTGCGCGCGTTGCTAGAACCTTTTACCGTTAAATATTTCCTTGAAGACAAACAGTATCATAATTATATTCGTATTATGAAGAGAGAAAATTAAGATACTTTTTAAGAAAGTTTTTGTGAAACGTTTTTTTAATTCTTCTAAAGCGTTGATGATTAAAAAAAAAAAAAAAAAAAAAAAAAAAAAGAATGTTTATAAATATTCGAAAAAAGTCTGTAAATTTTTTTAAAAACTCCTCCTCCTTTTTTTTTTTAAACCCAAAAATAATCATTTGCTACGCGAAAATCGTTTACGAATTCCGCACAGCTCGCACGCACTATCGTGTATCAACTCGGCCAAACATTATTCTCAATTAACGTTTTCACCGTATACACGCATAAACCTATAGGCGCGCGATATTTTTCCACTTCCGCGTATCAAGGAGCGTCGTGGCGATAAATAATGGCCATTACGTAAAACTATTAACAGCGCGAAACGCCATGACATTCTATACGTGCAATTGCGCTTCCCGGGATTCCGGAGCTTCTAATTGCTGAGAACACAGAGGGGACATATATAAATCCACGAACGTCCTTCTCAACGTGCATCGTTGTCAAAATGTACACGCACACACACACACATTGGATTAATGTGTATGTGCGTGTGCGTGTGTGCGCGCATCGTCGCGGAATCGGCTTTTGTAATTGTGCGCTCGTTCGCGATATCAAATCGATAGCTACATACATATGCGTGACCAAAACCTAGCATATGAGAATCCCCTTATCGACGATATTTCGCGAATCTTCTCACAAATCGCTTGTTCTTCGATTTTTATTATTTTTTTATTTTATTTTATTTTATTTTATTTATTTTTTATTTTTTTTTTTTTTTTACCGCTTATTTGGCGTTTCTTCGCTCGTCTCTGCTTTAGGTTTTTGTTCTCGCTCGCTCGGCTGCAACGCGCCCGAAAACTCATCGATGCGAAATTTTACGCCGAAGGACAATACGGGCGCAAACGAGGATAGCTCAATATATGTATGTATATATGTGTATATCGAAGGTATATAGTACACCGACTGGCGGTGCTGCTAAGCCAACGTTCTTTATAAACAATGCGCTCGTTGTCGTTGATGTTTTCCACGTGGCTTTAAAGAACAATGCACTGCCGTTGGACAATCGAGCGAGGCGTACGTTGACAATTAGCCCTATTTTACGGAAAGATCCGGAAAAGTGCATTTTAACAGAAGACTCGCGCTTGACGCCTCTGAATGCTTTCTTCCTTTCTTTCTTTCTGCTTCGTAGCTTTTTATTATACGTGGCTTTATTTATGTGCATTTGTGTGAGTATTTACTCATTTATTGAATCATTGTTTACTTTAATTATTTTAATTGAGCAAAAAATATACCGAAATAATTTCTGCGAGACGAATTGTCTTCAATTTATCGGATTATAAATTTTATTGTTTTAAATTTAAATTTTTATGATATTTAACGATATAAACGATTTATAGAATTATTTATTTTAAATATAATTTATATTTAATAAATTAATTTTTTCAAGACAATGTTTCGATTGTCATAAATTCGATAAACACTGATATTTTGTTCAATAAACGAATTATTTTATCTTTTAGGATTAATTTAATTAGCAATTGATTAAGCTCAATTAATCTCTTTTATGTTTACTATTTCATCAATACGAAATGTATTGTCAATCCGACTGCGTATTAGATTTGAATATCTAATTAATGCAATACTAATGTACTTATTATTTAACCGAATTTAATTGTATTAAATGTATCTATTAGAATAAATAATTGATTGAATAATACTACTATTGAATAATACTAATAGTTTTGTTCAGCTTATGTAAAAAAATTGATTGTAAAATAAAAAAATAAAAAAAAAATAAATAAATAAATAAATTAAATTGTTTGTTTTTACTATTAATTCAAATAAAAAAAATTTTCCTTGCAAGTTTTAGAGTAGAAAATTTAGTTGAAATAGTATGTATCTAAATTAACAATATAAATGGAAAAGAAAATTTAGATTTTGAAGAATGAAGCAAAAAAAAATTTTATCGTTTTTTTTCTCAAATTTTATTTATCACGTACCAATTTATCAATACGTTATTTTCACTAGTGTAAATTATATCAAACATTAGTTCGATAAAAGAGACTAATAACTTGATAAACAAAGTAAGCTAAATGGTCCCGATCGTTGATGAAAAGAAAATTTTACAAAAAAGTAGGTAAATACCTGGTTTAGCGGCTCGTTTTGCTTCATCGATCATTTCTTGATGTCCAATGCAGACATTTGGATCTGAACTTTGCGGAAACATGTCGCACTTAAAATATTCGGGAAACGTTAGTCCAAAAACTATTAGAAAAAAGCCACAGCGTCTTTTGGTTTCTGCAAAAAACAAATTAAGATTTTTTTTCTCTATGATTGCTTGTATTAAATTTCTTTATACGCGTGTATGAATAAAAAATTATTAAATAACATTTTGCCTTTTTTATTAAAACGTAATCGGTATGAGTTACGCATAAAAATTTACATTCAAATCAATACACTATTATGAAAAATTTATTATATATATATATATATATATATATATATATATATATATATATATATATATATATATATATATATATATATATATATATATATATATATATATATATATATATATATTACGTATTGATTTATTTTATGAATACCACCTAAATTTTCTTAAGAAATGTAAAAATCTAAAAAAAAAAAATAAAGAGAAAAATAATTTTTTAACTCACCAAAGCAAAGATTTCTACAGGGACTAACGGCCTGTCCATTTTTGGGTCCGCATTTTGGTACGAAGATGCTGCAAAAAAATAGGGCTGCGAGTTCGTAACAGTGCACGTCGATCACCGCGTCGTAAAGCTCGAGCTCGTGTTGAGCTTCCCGTTGTCTGAAGTTTCCCATGTAATTCGGAAACACGGTGTAGTTGTACGGAATCTGAAAGGCCCGATTGTTGAATTAGATGATACGCTTGATTAACTCGAGTACAACAAATCGATCTATCCGTTAAATGGCGCCAATTCGTAAATGATGATTTAATTGATTATTTCTACTGAACAAATAATTTTTTTTTTTATTTTTTTTTTAATGAAATAATAAAGTCTAGATATGTTAAAAATAAAAGAATTTTATTTGACGTGCTTCATTTATAATATACGCTTTATAAATGTCTGCCTATATTTGAGTTTATTAATAATTTATTTTTTGACAATAGATAAAAGAGAATAATTAAATACTCTTGCATAATGTTAATTTATAATTAAATTGTCAAAATAAATAATTTTGAAAAGGCAATCATTAGTGTGAGTTATTATATTCATGAGAAAAACAATTTATATATTTTTTAGTACTTAATAAATATAAGATAGCTTTCAACAGAATGCTTTGAAAATTATAAATTTAAAATTGTCAATATTTGTATATATTCTGCTGCATCATTATTATTCAATTTCAGAAATAAAAAATTACTATTTTAATAAAATTTGAACAAAAGTGACCGTTTAGTCAATGTATAAGAAACTATGTTCATCTTGTTAATTTCACGCAACAACTGAAATAAATAGCAAATAGAAAAGTTTTTTTACTCTTGTGCATAACATAAAATAAGAATAACGAAGGGGGAAAAAAATGTATTCTTTTCGGTGAAATTTGAATTTCTCTTATTTACTTAACGTCAACGTTGACGCTGGAAAAATACAGAAAAATAAGACTTTAGCCTCGATGCAAAATGTTCGTTCATCCCTTCACCTCGAAGATTCATTTTTCCTTTAAACGCGCAACAGACATTAAAATAATTTGAATTTTAAAGCCTCGTAAAATTCATTGGCATAATTTTTTATTTACCCTTTTGCCACATACATTGTAAAAGGTTAGTTTAACAGACTAGTTTTTTTTTTTTTTTTTTTTTTTTTTTAAATTAAAGAAGAAAATGTTTACTCGAGCCGAGCATTTAATTACCTTGTGATACTGGCAAAAGTTGACGATAACCGGTAGACAAATACCAGGTGCCGGATTTCTCCTTTCGGCAATTAAAAAAATTGGCTCCGATACGACGGATTTTTCGCTGTTCGTTGAAACATTCTTATTTTCGTCGATCACTTTGACGGCCGTAGCTGGATAAGCTAAATTTTTATAATTAAAATATCATGAAAATAATTATGCGCTTAAAAAAATAATTTTAATAAAACTATTATAATGTTAATTGTAAATTTAACAAAGCGTTAATAACCAAAAGTTTAAAATAATGCATCCTGTAATAACAAATTTTATTAGATAAAATATGCATCGAGATAAATTTTTACGATAAATATACATCAGAGCTTGTTAAATATAAAATTGTTAAATTTTTTTCTTTTATTACATGTACCAATAAATGTTCGTTTTTCTTTAAAAATAAGTGTCGAAGAATTAGCGAAGCCATTCTATAAGTAAAAGAATTGAAAATTAGTATGTTTTTTTTTTTTTTTTTTTTTTTTTTTTTGGTAAATAAACATATGTAAATTCATGTACACGCATAGAAAGTAATAATCGATGTAAATAAGTATAAATAAGTATAGATTGTTTTTAATTTGAAAAGTCATTTGTGTGATTAACTTAAAGTAAGTATTAAATATTTATGAATCGGTCGATTACAAAAGTCAGTAAAGTTTAAAATTAACGAATGATAGTAAGATTAATTGATAGTAAGTAGTAATAAATAATGAAATGTACATAAATGTATGTAATGCCATTATTGTTTAGAAAATTAAAATAATACTTTTCATTGATTCAATTAATCTGTTAACATTTTCGGGGACGATTTTTTTTTGTTTTTTACGGTGACGCTGAAAAATTACTTTACGCTTTTTTTTACATCTCTAACTGTACATCGGAAATAATATTATCAATGCAGTTAAACCATAAGATTTTTGTTCAAAATCAATAATCAAATTTTTGTTCTTTTTATTATTGATAGTAATTATAATAATAAAAAAACAACGTTCGCGTATGTGGTCAAGGGCGTGAAGAAGTTAAAGTATATAGTAACTAATACGTAGTTATTGGGCATATTTATTTTCTACCAATAAAGAAGCTATCTACAATATTTAAATTTTTAACATTTATATTTTTTCACTCTTTTTCCGAGAAAATTTAAAATTATAAACTTTTTTCCTTTCAATAGATATAATCAAGCTTTTCACCGACGTTGTATCTTTTTTATTTCGAGATTTTTGTAATTTTCTCAACTCTTTTAGAGGTCAAAAAAAAAAGGAATAAGAAAGATATATACGGATAAAAACTCGAGGGCTATATTCGAGTCCTTGGCCGCCTGTGTAATATACGCGATACTCTTTCGCGGTCTGTAATTTAGCCGAAAGTACCAATGTGTGTATTTTCACGTATACCATACATGCACGCAACCATACGCAGTAAACGTATAGGCATATAAACGGTACGAAGGTTGTAACACTTTATCTAACACGAGAGCCCGCTATACACATATGTACACATATATATATATATATACATACGCATACACCACATAGAATATAGCGAGCAGCTCTCGAGCGTAAATTATTTCGACTCTCAGCAGTTGTGCCGCTGGTGTAGGTACAGTGCGAGAGATACAAAAAGAGAGAAAGAGAGAAAGAGAGAGAGGGAAGGAAGAGTAACAGAACGAACGACCAAATGAGATTTTACCCGATTGAACGAATCACGGGGGAAACGCGAATTCCCACTAGGCCGTATAGAAAGCGAGCACTGGCCTGCGATTCCATACTCCTTTTCTCTCCTTACCGTCCTAATGAAATTCACTTGGCTACTATGTATATGTATATATATATAAGTGTATTTCTCTCTCTCTCTCTCTCTCTTTCTCTTTCTAAATGTTTTTCTAAATTGATGTTGGACCGCTGATTCGTTTCGGGGCTTTTTTCGCTAATTGCATTTTCACTTGCTGTAGACGTTATCGCTTATAACTCGTTTCTATTGAATAATTACATGTGTACCTTCAATTTAATGATTAGCTTCTAAATTTTATAATTAACGTTACATTGATTCATGGAAGTTTCATTCATTATAGTGATTATTTTATCATTATAATGATTTTTATAATAATAATTATAGGAAGCATGCGCTTACTTATGCTATTTATTTTCGACAAGCATATTCTACATGAAGTTTTACAACGGGAAAGAATTTTTTTCCATAAAACAAAATGAGTTTTAAAAGAAAATTATGCATTTTAATAGCGACTATTACAATTTACTTTATCAAATATTATAATAATTGTAAAATAT
Source organism: Chalcis sispes (assembly GCA_949987625.1). Lineage (NCBI taxonomy): Eukaryota > Metazoa > Arthropoda > Insecta > Hymenoptera > Chalcididae > Chalcis > Chalcis sispes. The sequence goes on along the minus strand of OX465097.1, from coordinate 25,057,274 downwards.
AACAAATATCACATAAAACGTAATAATATACAGTGCATAAAAATGAAAATTTGCATAATTTTACAAGTATTTTTTCTTCTTGAAAAAATTATTGCAATAAAATATTTTTATCTCTGATTATTACAAAAATTTTTTTAAATTCTTTATCTTCCTAATAAATCTAATATATATACTTTTTATCTTTAATGTTAAAAAAACTTTGATTAATAATCTTGTAAAAAAATTATTAGGAAAACTAAAATATGAGTATAAAATATGTATGTTTTACAACATCATTTTATAAAAAAAATTAATTAGGTTAATTTTAATTTAACGAATTAGCCTTCTATAAATTTTGCGGTGGATATAATTTAACATCGTATACTTACAAGGCTGCGAATAAGGTCATCCAGTTAATTAGCATTTTTTAGCAATGATTTTAATGGGATATAAAATATTACACAAAACTTTATCTCATAGACTTTTTGTAAAAAAACTCTCGGAACGGATATACTTTTAATTAATCTATAAACGTAAGTTACAATTTTAATAAGTAGCGTCTTATTTTAAAAAAAAAGTTTTTAAATAATTTTACTTAATTATCATTACATTATTTAAAAGAAAAAAAAAAAAAAAAAAAAAGGAAAGCGTATAAAATTTAAAAAAATAAAATACACATAAGAATTATTTGCAATTTGTCTTTAATCAAAATGTTATTTACTTTTTCTTGAAGACGCTTTGTAAGACATACTCTTACTAGTCAAAGCCGAGAGTTAGCTTTTAGGTTGATTCTTTCAGTTTGTTAGAAAGAACCTTTTCTTCTCTCTTTCAAATAAAATACGAGCTTTAAATGTGTGATCTTTGATGCGAAAAGTGTCTTTTTTCTAAAATGACTTTTATCTAACGACACAAATAATAAATAAACTTTTTATTCTCTTAATGTTCTACAGTATAATTAAAGTAACTTGATTAAATTATTTCTAAAATTCGATTAAAAATAATAGCTATACTTTTAACAAATGGCATTTTATAATTTTATAAATTGAAATACAATATATATATATATACATAAAAAGGTTAGTATTTTTATTATAGATAAATGCTAGAAAAATTTGGGTTGTTATTAAAAAATATATAACATGATTATTACCAATATCATAAATTGAATGACTATTCTTACATTTGAAGTAAGCTGCTAATCCACCGGCAATTGCCATAAGTGCCACGGCGTTCACTAAAACCTGAGCAAATCGAAAACGTAGCCTTCCTCTGGTGACATGACTGCTCGGTCTTCTCATATCTTTAATAATCTATAAGGATATTAAGATCAACGATTTAATTATACTTTACGATTATTTGTAGATAAAATATCGTGTTAACGTTAAAATTTTATTTTTTCATCGAATTCTCTCTTAATAGCAGGTATTTTATAAAAATTGATACTAAAAAATAATAATAATTATCGGATACTAGATGTAATTTGCAATTTAGCACCTTAAGAAACAATTTGATATTTAACAATTAAACATTTTTCTTTTTTTAATCTGCAAATCAAATCAATAATAAATATTTACGTAATAACGTTATTTCCCAGAAAAAATCCATAAGAAACAAGTGGCGAAACTTAAACGAAAAAGCCATAGTCCGACAATTTGTCCCCACCCCCCATCGTGTACCGTCCATCCTCGATGGTTTCTCTCGCTAACGACAACGGAAGAGCCGACGATTGACGTTCATCTGCTTGAGCTTTGACGAAACATACGACGACAAGGACGAGTCGAGCCGTAGCGTATCAGACGTAGCGTTTGCAATTACTCGGGCTCTCGCGCATTCTCCGGACTTCTCGCCCTCCTCCGCCGCTCCCTCCAATTTCGTCGAGCGCGTATAAGGTTTCGGAAACTGCTGGATCCTCTTCCCCACCCCCCACCCCTCCTCCCCTCTCACCCTTAACCGATCCACGCTCGGTCCCTTGTCAAACGGCTTTGAAACTTTCGAAGCGCGCGGCTTCCCGCGTGCGTGTGTACTTACTCGGTGATGTAAGGACATGTTGCTGCCGTTTTGGATTCTGACGATGGCTTGCAGACTCGCCGGTGTACTTATGGACTTGGTGATCGGGCTTCCCGGTGGATTTTCTGGCTCCGGTGCTAGCGCTCTGCCTGCGATAAAGTTAACGAAAGGTCCTTCTTTTTTTTTAACTCCGCCTCCGAAGTGAGTAATATATATATATATATATATAGAGAGAGAAAGAGAGATGTAGAGAAGAATGGAACGTTTACGTTTGCCGATCTATTGTTGTGAATAACTGCGTGCAACGCTTTCGAGTCGACAATTGTTTAACTTGTTAATGGATTTTTTTTCTTTTTAATCTTATAGAGTAATCTTTTATTGTTGGATTCTATGAAAAGTAAAATTTCTACGGAATTAAAAATTCTTAGCAATGAAAAAGTCCATTCAATTGAAATGAATTTTAATCAAAATTACAATATAATATATATATCCATAATAATAGCTAGCTGCATTTTGTTCATAAAGAAAATTTAATTAATTATGAAACTGTTACTTGTATAGCTTGTGAAATAAATATAGCTTGATATACATATATTTTATTATTTACGAACAATAGATAGAGAGCATTCTTTCGCAAAGAATAATTTGAATAATATCTAAAATTTAAAGTATGAATTTAAAAGAAAAAATTTTTATTACGTGCAAAATTTTATTAAAAGATTGAATAGTAGAATATAAAATAGATAACAAAAGCGACAGCTAGAAAAATTTAATTTTATCCTTCAATGTATATTTTTAGAGCGTTTGTTTGCTTTAAAAAGGATTAAAAATTTGTGCGCGCGGTACAAGTAGTAATGTCGATGAATGGTCAGGCATTAAGAAAAGCTTTAATCGATCGCTTATAACTATTTTTAATTAAAATATTTTAAAATATGGTATAATAAAAGTGTTATAAAACATGCATTTGAAAAAGAAGAATAATTATATTCAATATTTTAATTATTACCGAAATTGGTGTTTTTTAAAACGAAAAAATTTTTTTTTTAGAAATATTGAAAAGTTTAATAGAACCACGAATAAATACTAAAATCGTTATATTGAAATGTATGATTTTTTTTTTTGTTTGGAAAGTTCTTCGTTTTGATTTAGATAAATATCTATAAATATTAATATTTTCATTGTTTGTAAAATAAAAGATAATACAGATAAAACCCGAAGTTTACGAATAATTTAGGAGTTACGACCGCATTCTCTACGACGTTAAAAAAATCCATCCACTACAACATCACACGAAACTCTCACCAGGAACTTTTCCATTCGCGTGTTTATGGGGTAGAAGAGGCGCCTCCATGGTCTTGCTGGTGTAGCTGGGCGAGCTCGTCTGGCTGAAACTGTCCGAGGATACGTTGCTGTCCTGTCGCGAGTTCATCGGTTTCGGCACCTGACTCGAACATATCGCGCTCAACGGCGGTGGTAAGTTTGTTTGCGTTGCTTTTGGCAGCTTGTCCAACCTCTCGATATTTCGCATACGTTCGCTCGTAGGCTGTTTGTACGGGAATGAAAAAAAATTTTTTTATTATTTTAAGATTGTCGTGTTTAAGATTAATGTTACAAAATTTTCAATTTGGTAAATGTAAAAAAATCATATTTTGTGAAGAAATATTTTGTAAATTTTAGTAATACATTATCGCGTTTGATGCGATATTCAGTTAAAACTTATATATATATTAATGAAAATAACAATTTCTAAATAAAAGTATTATAACTTTAAAAAATGTTTTATTTTCTCAATATTCACGATACTTTCATAATACACAAATTTATTACTCTTAAATATTTATATTTTCGTTAAAATTTAAAGAAAATGAAACATTTTTACATAACGTAAAAATAAAGGATTAAATTATTTATAAAAACTGTAAAGTACTTTAAATAAGCATAAAAAAAAAAAAAAAAAAAAAAATGAGAAAAACTTTGATGCCGCAGAAATTAACCGACTTAATCGTTTTGAAACTCTAATTAAAAATAGATCAAAGTAAATATCCTTGGAATGCAAAATAATACAGAGAAGCAAGAAGTAGCAATAACAGTAATGGACTTTGCATCAATCTTCTTTAACGACCACTTGATATAATTTCGTATACTACTTTGCCGTGTATACAACACTTGTGCAGCAGCTCGGCAATTAATCGTAAAAATTAACGATCTCGTTTTTTAATCTTTGTTCAGTTATTTCACCGACGATAAATACAAAAGTCATAACGAACCTCTTGTCTGCCGCTCTCGTGAAATCGTCGCTCGAGTTCCGGCAATCTCTTCTCCAATCTCCTCGAGACCGCTTGCATTTCCGCGAATTTGTTGTTGCTACGTCGCCGGTTGCGCTGATCCTCGTCCTCCTCGTCGTCCTCGTCCGCTGATTTTGGCTGCTGTTGTTGCAATTGTTGTCTCTGACTTATCGGTGTTCTTTGTCCTCTGTCGCCCCTTCGGGGCGATCTGCGCGTATATTATAAAAAAGCGTAATTATAGCAAAGAAGAAAATTAATGAAAATTTATAAAGTATTCATGAAATTTATAATATGTATCAAAATAACAATTCGTATTTTTCATCGTGACGAAAATAATTATAATTAAGTATAAACACGTGTAATATAAATCATTATAATTAAAAATTATAAACACTTGCACTTTAAAAATTATAAACATTTAAAAAATTCTATATAAAATTGTGACGAAGTCGCGAATTCCGTGAATCTTTCATGAATAATCAACTGAATCTTTATACTTATAACCATTTATAACAATAATTGATAATAATTTTTGCTTCCTGACATTAGCTAAGAAACATTTTTAAATTTTACGACTAAATAATAATTTTAATCGCCAAAAATTTTTAAATTCGCCCTCAAAACAAACTTTGCTTAATTTTATTTTAAGCAACCGAGCGACTTTTAAACTAACAATTTGAAAACTAGACCATTTTTTAATCTTTATCAAGGACGTTTGTTTGCAGGTCTCGGTATAGTTTGAAAAAGTAATTGAATTGCGCGCATTACACGATAGCAAAAGAGAGAGATAAAAAGGCACATATAAGATGGTATTACGAGGGTAATATATATTTTACAAAACAGTTAGTTATGCATTATCTCTTCAACGTGACATTTCGCTCTCTTTGCTAACAACTTTTTATCTGATATTCTGATATTATATTCCTTACGTTCTTTAAGTTTTTTTTTTTTTTTTTTTTTTTTTTTTTTATTATTTTTCTTTATTGCCTTATTTCGCAACACAGTAAAAAATCTTATCATGATATTAAATTTTTATATTTATTTATTCGATTTCATATTTACGAATAAATTTGACGAAATCAATTTATCTCCAAGAAATCTTATTTACGATTTATTGGGTATATTTATCCGTTACTTATGCGTTATCGATATTTTAAAAATATTTTTTAAGTATCGAGCGTGGAAAAAAGTGAATTATCAATAGTAAATGAAAATAGAAATTATTAATAATATCAAAATTAACTTAAAATATTTTTTCAATTCCACGAGCCGTACTTTATGTAAATTTTGTGAAGAAAATAACTCATAACTTTTGAATTTAATAAGTTTTCAATTACCGCTCGGTCTTTTCGCATCCTTAACGCTCTCTTGCACCTCTCTCTCTTTCGAGAGAGAGAGAGAGAGAGAGAGAGAGAGAGAGAGTACCTATTTTTATCAAGCCTTCGATAACGAAACTCACCTATTCGCTCTCAAGCCGTGCTGTTGTTGTTGTCTGCCTCGATCTTGAGTTCTGCCAGATTGACTAGTTGACGTAATCGTTGGTGTCGTCGTCGTTGTCGTCGTCGTCGTCGTCGTTGGATTGTTGATATTTTGCAGCCTCTTGCCGAGATCACGGGAGGCATGATCTAAGGCGCCGCCGCGAGAAGAGGCGAAAGCCTTCTCCTCCACCTCCTCGTTAATGTCAAAGTTGACCGGGAACTCGGCGCTCGAGGAGCCAAGTCGTTGCTCCAATCCGGCGCCGAAGCCGTGCGAGGAGGCGCCCTGCTGCCAGGAGGTGGCATTCCCCGAACCTCGGCTTGGCGTCGGATCGTTGCCGCTCTCTCGTTTCGGTAACTGCGACTGCTGAGTGAGTTGATGCTGTTGTTGCTGTTGCTGCTGCTGATTCGAGCTGATGGGAATGGGCCGCTCGTTCCTGCTTCGCTTCGGAATTGGTGGCTTTACGTCTGCCGGCTGTAAAGCATCGATCGAACCGCAAAATCAAGTGTCGTGGATGCAACTATCGGGGAACATGATTAACGGAACTCGAGGATATACATATATATACATTTGCTAGCAGAGATGTATGTCAATTTATGCGGACGAAGGCATGGTAATATGTGTTGTGAATGTCGGCTGTTTGAGAGAGCATTTGGAAAGGCCCTTGTTTAGAGCGGATATTTCGGTAAGGCTGAAAGAGAGAGAGAGAGAGAGAGAGAGAGAAAGAGAGAGCGATGTCGTTCTCTAGACAGCTGTACGTGCGAAATCATCATTGCATAACGCTCGATGTTATTATGGAGCTTGAAAAATAAGGTGCGAGCAGCGCGAGAAAGCACGCGGAAATTAACGAACGACGTAAAATTTATCTTTGTAAATTAATGCGGCTATGCGTTAATTTATTTAGTTGCAAATGTATTTTTTTTTTTTTTTCTTTTTTTTTTATTAAGTTTTTTTCTTTTTTCAAAATCGTATTGTAAAATATTATTACAAGTGTAAACTTTTATAAAGACTTTTGTGAGATATAATTTGATATTTTAATACATATTTTATTTTTTACAAATGTGAATAAATATAATAACGATTGTCGGCAAAATCATTATTAAAAAGATGTTAATATTTACCATCAATTAAAATTTCATTAATCTTAAAAACTTCAAATACATATAATACCTTTATATTTAAAATTAAATTAATTTCTTTCACGAATACAGTTGTAATAAAGTAAAATAATATTAAATTGCATAATGAACAAAAAATATCTCTTAATATTCAAAGACTTAAAGTGTATATTTTTTATTCTTGTTGATTTTTATAAATATATTTGTACACGATAAAAAAAAAAAAAAAAAATAAAAAAAATAAATATATAAATAAAAAATAATATATTTTTTGTATTTAAAAGATTATTTCGTAAGATATTGAAAACGTTTCAGTACTTAAAAAAACATAAAACATGTAATATTCAAAGCTAAATAAAAAGCTGAATTATTCATTCATTTTATATGCCATACTAAAGAATTTATTTATTATATTAAAATAACAAAAAAATAACTTTAGCAAATTTATTTTAGCTTATCTACCTGAATATAAAATTCTTTTATCCATGTTCATTCGAGAGTACATTTTGCTTTCCTTTCTTATACTTCGCTAAACGTTTTTATGAATAATATATATATATATATAAAAAATGTTCAAATGTGTGTTGAGTAAATTATTGCATTGATGTGTAAATGTATACTTGTATCGCTGTGAATGATTGTTTCCAATTCTTGTTTCGTGTGTTATGGAATCTGTAAATAAATATAAGTACGCGTAACGTTAACGAAACATACGGATATTTTGTAGGATAAAAGAGAACGGAAAATAAACTATAATATTTTCTTTAAAAAAATGATGGGAAAAAAGTTTAACAGCACAAATTTAAATTAATTAAAATTAATTGTACTAAGTAAGTAGATTGTGGCATAAGAATATACCTGCTGTATCAGCTACTGCGGATTATCGTTAAGACGTAGAACTTAATTTACGGTATAATTGAATTTCGTCGTTTTAACATATTATAAATAATTTTCAATTATTACATATCGAGCATACAATTATCGCAAACTTCAATTATTATTCTCGTTAATATTATTTTGACGCTTAATATTTTCCAATGTATGACATTTACATTGAAGCTTATTAATTCTTAAAAATAATTATTTCATACTTTGCATACGATTAATAAAAAGTATGTAATTTAGTTATATTCATTTTCAATTGAATAAATAATATTAACGGAATGTAAAATTTTGAAAATTGTCAAAAATTACGAAAATATAAACTACATTGAGATACGCATCACTTGGTAGTTTAATAGGCAATAAAATATTGGTTTATCAATTTTGAAATACAAAAAAAAAAAAAAAAAAAAAAAAAGATACAAACAATAAAAACAGCAATCTGACGAAAATCAAACGTTCCTGAGTAATAATAAGCTATTAATTTATTTATATTTACCGTAACAGAATGTCGTCTAGGAAGTGGAGGCGGTATAACGTTACTTCCAGGAAAGAGCGCATCCTGGAACAAGGAACTCTGAGCAGGCAGTCCCACGCTATAAATTCTATTTTGCCTGGAAAAAGGAAAAATCCACACTGGATCATTTTTCATATCGGCCTACATAACTCGCGCATAATACATTTTCCTGGTTGCACGTCTTTTCCATGCCGTGGAAAAGAATTGTACGAGAAATAGAAAAAATAATAAATAAAAAAAAAAAAAAAAAAAAAAAAAAAAAAAAAAAAAAAAAAAAAAAAAAAAAAAAAAAAAAAAAAAAGGAAATAATAAAGGATGCGAATATTTTTCCATACCGATAAAAATGATACGCCCGTGATTTTCCTGTATCTCTCTATCTTCTATCTCTCTCTCTCTCTCTCTCTCTCTCTCGCTTCGACGCATACTCGCGAGGCGAGGCTTTCAAAAGTGACATCGACGTTCCAATGACACGAAATACCATCGCGCCTATCGATTGGCGGCCAACTCTCTCTCTCTCTCTCTTTCTCTCTTTTTCTCCTCTCTCCCTCTTTCATTTTCCTCGCGCGGCTTAGCAATATCGGGAGCACAAGTGGCCGCGCTGTGTAAAAGCCTTTCGTGTACATGACATAGCCAACGAAAAGCGAGTACGGAAGCGTCTGATGTCAAAAAAAAATGAAAAAAAGGGAGAGAAAATAAGAGAGAGAGAGAGAGCAAGAGAGGTAACGTCAACGGTTGTGTTATACGTTATACTATGCTGGAGAGCGATTTATTCTCTCTCGCTTACTTACTCTTTCTTTTTACCTTATATACGCGGCTTAGTCCTTTTGTCTCGTCCGTATAAAGTTTGGCCATCCCGCTTTTCTAACGATCTGCCCGTGAATGTCGGCAAGACGACGATTTTTTCGTCATATAACGAAGATATGAGATAATGGAGATAAAATATTTACTTTGTTGCGACATTTATACCGTTATTCCTTTTACCGTTATTATTTTTATCCTTTTTTTTTTTCATAAACATAAGAGATTCAAACAATAACTATTATTCGATAACAATTTTTAGAATTTTTATTTTTACGAAACATTTTATTCGATATTATATTGAACTTTTTTAATTATCAATTTTTTTTCTCTATTAATTTTTAAAGTTGACATTTTTCGTACAAAAACTTTAGTTTTTAGATTTATTCAAAAAAGCTTATTTACTTTTGCTTCTAACAAATGTCTTAATAGTTTTTTATAAAGCATTAACCAACTGTCGTTCGTATCTCAAGACAAATGTGTTTCGTATATATATTTTTTACCCGCCTATATCCCACGATTTTCTTTCATTTTTCTTTGACCTTTTTTTTTTAATGTATATATAGTTAAATTATTAAAGAAAAAAGTATTTTATATAATAATAATTGAATTAATAGTGCATCATTATAATATAATATTAATCAAAATATATTTTTTATTTTTCATCTATTTTGAACAATTATTTAGCTTTACATATAAAAAATGAGTGAAATTATATCATAAAAATGCCTCATTTTAAACGTTTTGTTATTCAAAGTACAATTATTTATAGTAAAGTTTTTCACTGTAATCATTTAAAAGAGATCGAGGAGAAATTTTTAGAAATTTGCCTATTCAAAGTTAAGTCTCTTGTAACGTTCGTGGTCACTTTTGAAACTCCTTCTCCAGGATCTTCCTCGATTGTTCTAGCGCATGGATTATCCAAAATGTTATATGTATACTACGCGAAGTATTTTCGTCGCTGAAGTAATTTCGATATTCTTCATATTCAAAGGCCGTTAATTTTCGTCGGAGTCTAAAGTTATTTATTACTCGCTCGTGTTTTTGATTATTAAATTTTCGTGAATTTAAAGAAAACATAGTTAATATTAATGCGAGCTTTTATGAAAAGAACAAATTTATGAACCATACAAAATTCGAATTTATAAAGGTAATAAGTATTAAATTACAAATATCTTATTCATTATAAAAATAATCAAATTTTATTAATTAATCACTAAAACGGTATTAATACATTCCAAATAATTACAGCAACGTTTAGTCATACGATTAACTCGATAACGAAAATAATTTAGTGCTCGTAAAATTTAAATAAATCAATTAATTTTTATTATTACGCGCGTAAAATTCGCGAATAAATGACATTGAAAAATAAACTTTAAACACCGACGGCTGAAATTATTTCGTACACATATAATTCTAAGCCACATATACGTTACCTCGGCCGACGCGTGGGACTCGTGTCAGCAGCACGTAGATTCGTCCCGGACATGTTGTTTAGCTCTGCAATACACAAATATAACAAAAAAAAAAAAAAAAAAAAAAAAAAAAAATAATAATTAATGCTCGCTGCGTGACATGAAGAGCGCGTGAACGCGCTTGAAAAAACATTCGTAAGCGCGCGCTTTTATACAAGTGTAACGAAATTTTACGCGTGGATATATAATACCCCTTTGCACGCGAAAGATAATAAATAATTTTACGATTGTCGTACTTTTATTTACTCTTTTTTTTTCTTTTTTTTATATCCATTTTAAAAAATATTTTTAAAAACAAGTTTCGTATTATTATTATTATTATTATTATTATTATTATTTTTTTTTTTTTTTTTTTTATGTTTCGTTACATCTTATCTGCCTAAAACGCATTAGCTTATCTTCCCGCCTTCGTTTAAGTTTACCCAACAATTTATTCTCATTTCATTTTCTTTTTAATGTGCTATAAACTTGCTACATTTCTCGCCTTGATTATCCTAACGATATCCGGTGTTCTATACAATGCTGTAATTTAAGTGATATGTAACTTGTACCGGTGTTCGTTAAGTAAATCAGAGTAAGCCAAATAAGAACAAAAATTAAAACTTTTACAAGAGATAATTCTCTCTCTCTCTCTCTCTCTCACTTCATTTTATTATTATTATTATATTTACCATTTGAAAATCCAATATGCATTAAGAGTGACGCGAGTAATTAAAAATAACGGTTTCACATATATTCGGAAAATCGAACGATTATAATTATAAATTCAGTGCATCGATAACAATCGAAGCTCGACATAAATGAAGCTTTTTAGCAAAGCCAATATAAGGTGACGATATAATCGAATCGATCAATAATTCGCGCACGTGCGTGCGTTCGACTCCGGTCGTAGCACAATTGCGCATAACTTGTATACGCGTACACGTACATGTACTGAATATATATATATATATATATATATTAAAGGATATTGTGTGTATTTGTGTGTGTGTGTATTGCCCGCCCGTATACATATAAGCACGCGTATTACGCTCGCACGAGTATATGAGCATTTCGCGCGAGTTATTGGTATTTACAGAGCAACGTGCCGTAAACACCGGAGGCCGTCAACGGTAAACACGGTGGACCAAGTATATCGGAACATTTCCCTTCCGTCGAGTGTAGATGAACACTGCTTCCTCTTCCCTCTCCTCTCTCTTCTCTCTGGGTTAGTTAGGTACACGAGCTCACACGAACACACACACACACACATACACGCGCGCGCGTGCACGGGGAACGAGCCTCGTGCTGCAGATGACCAACGAAACGTGCAAATATTTCGTTCTACTCTTTTCGTTTCGGCTTTTGCACGTAACCGAACGACTGGTTTATAAAGTCATTAGCTGATATGTATATATATATATATATATACTTTAAAAATCAAACCGCAAATGCTATCGTGTGCGGATGAAGATCGATTTCTTTTTTAATTCTACCCACGTCATCGTAGCTTTCTCTTTTACCGTTCATTGCCCGAATTCAGATTTCGGCTTCAATCTAACTTTCTCATTTTCTCTCTTTTTGTCGGATTTTTCCCGATTATTTTCCGTCTCCTTTCCCTTTCCGACTTTCGGCTTTCAAATTTCCGATATCTCGTTCTCATTGTTTTCGTTTCCCTCGACTAACTCCTTCAACATCCGGCCGATAGCTTATCTTCCTCTCTTATAAAAGTGGAGAAACGAAGACAAGGCGTTCCTCTTCCAACATCGCAAATTAAAGAATCGCCGACCAACGAAACGATAGCTTACGAAAGACACCTGCGAGAATCAAGAAGAGACTCTTCAAAGGCAGATTATTCCGAGAAATTTTATTGGCTGGAGATACTTTGATTTGCATAAAACATCTTTATCCCGCTTTTATCCTCTTTGATACGTGATTTCAGTATTTTACTACTCTTGAACGCGGCTTAATTAATTGCAGGATTAAATGACCATTGAGTTTGCTTCTCTCTCTCTCTGTCTCTCTCTCTTTCTCTGAATAGAGAAATCGCAAATCCTTTCACATCCTTTGCACGCACGTATACATGCATGTATATCTAGTTACCATATATAACATATATGGTAATATATGTTATATATGATAAATACCAACAAAGTACCGGTGGATTAACAGCCAAGGTCTGCTCTTTCTCTATCTCCTTTATTCTCTCTTCTTTATCTATCGCTTTCTTACAAATCATCTGCATCTGGTCGGGAATTTTATTATAACTTAGCTTGGCTCATTCTTGAAATGTCGAAAAAACAAGTAAAAATTATTAACCGTGCGCATTAAGAATTAAAAAAAATATTACGCGATATATTATGCAATTATAAAGAAAAATTTATTTTAGCTTTTACATAAAAATCAAAATAATTATGATAAAAATTATTTAAATATAAAATATTTTCATTTTGAGTTAGTCAAGTCGTTTAATTTAAAAATTGAAGAAATTTTATATATTGATATTTTACATGCATACATATTAATTTGTTATAACTTTAAGTATTCATTCAAAAAAATTGTTTTTCAATTTACAACGAATGTATTCGAAGAATTTTCTGCTTACCATATATGTATTAATTTATGTAAATGGGACATCGAGAAATAACTATAGTAAATAAAAAAGAAATGCGTTTCAAACATTTCCAGAATAGTAACAAAAATTAATGGCAGCAGAATCGTACTTGTTTTAAAAGCCGTAAAAATGTTTTACAAGAAACCTAGTACCTCGTACATAAAAAGCAATAAAATAAAAAAAAACAAAAAAAAAAAAAAAAATTAAATTTCTTAAAATTCTTCCGCCGTATCCAGAATAAATTAGCCATCGCTAAAATGCAAATTATGCGTTGTCGTCAGCGTGTAAGTATAAATAAAAAATAAAAAAAAGGTAAAGCAAAACAACTTTTAATTAGTAAGGGCACCTCGGAATCGCCAATAAATATAACCCTGGGTCGAGGCTAAAGGCGCAATGATTGCTGGCTTCATTAGCGTAGAGAGCTATCATCAGCTCTGGAGCTTAACACCTGTTGTCGAGCTGTTAACGTAATCGCTAGCCGGCGAAGCTCTGCTTCCCATTCCTAGCCGCGCTCCTCGCTCTAAGGTCAAAGGAAAAGCAGAGGGAGTAGTCGAACGTACAAAAAAAGGGACGGCGAGGACGAGGCTTTACGTAAAGTAAAAAAGGGAAGGGAGTGAAAGGGACAGAGAAAGGACAAAAAGGAGAATGTGGGGTGGATCGACGACGTTGTGTAACGGAGCGTTTGACATACGCAACGCTCGAGATTGAACAATGCGAAACCTTATCCCCACCCGGTTCTTTTATTTGATTCTTCTCTCTCTCTCTCTCTCTCTCTCACACACTCTCCGCTTTGCGCGCGCAAAAGTTAAATCAATTTATTGTTTACCGCGACTCGGCGCTGCATAAAAGTTCAAGCTCGCCTCTCCTCTGTACACTCGACTACGTCACTTACCGATTTTCGTTTATTTTCTCTCTTTCTCTTTCTTTCGCTCTTCGGATATTTAATTAATTCCGACTTTCTATTACGAATCTGTATACAGAACATTCCGCGTGCTTTTTCCCTCAAGCTCGGCAGATCGTTGACTTCATTCCTCGGGCTTCAATAAAGAGAACGGCTACGGAGATAAGAAACTTTTTTCTTCTTCTTTTTTTTTTTTTTCTTTTTTTTTCATTTTAATTTTATTTTCTTCTTCTTCTTTTTTTTTCGACTTTCCACTTTTCATTTGGAATTTTTCTTTCGAGCTCGTCGTTTCTTTACAATTTCGCGTTGTATTTCACAGCCTTTTTCTTCTTTATTATTTTCGTTTACTCACCGTTTAACGAGCGTTGGTTTTACGATTAATTAAGCGAGAGCTATTTCCTTTTTTTTTTTTTTTTATCTATGAAAATAATCGTATTTAACGTTCGTTTTATTTTTCCTTTTTCCTTTTTTTTTTTTCTTAAAAATTTAAAGAATATTGCATATGACAATTTCAGGTTTTTTTAAGATATGGCACTTTGCAGCTGTTCTTGATTTTACCCGATATTTATTTAGTTCTTCATTTGTTGTTTAATCTCATAGTTATTTCGATAAAGTTGCTTACCATATTTTTATTATATTTATCGAATTTTATCTTTTAGAAACTAATTATTTTTTTAAATATTTTTATCGTATTATCATTATTTTAAGTTTAAAATAATTGTTAATATTGTTATAAAGTATTATAAAGAATATCGTTTTTTATAATATTGTAGCAGAATTAACGATGATTATTGCATATAATAAGAAGCAATTAACATTATAATTACGACAAGTACAATTTTTCATTCAATAAATTTATTTTCAACAAATGGACGATCTTGATTAGAAGCATGCGAAAGATCAGAGTTACGGATTTAGAAGCGATTGCCTTTCGAATGCACTAAATGCACAAGTGCATATCCGGTTCACGTCCGCGGGACGTGTAGCCGACGTTATTTAAAACAGGACGTGCGATGAAATCGAAAATTCACATGTGTATATATACATATATATATATACATCGAACGAATGGCGCGATCCATCTTTTCTCTTCACGTGTGCGCGTGTTCGCTTATTCTCTCTCTCTCTCTCTCTTTCTACATATCTCCCTTTTTCTTATTTTTACGTACAGTATACGGAATTGCTGCGAAAGAGCTTCAGATTCAGGATATATCCCCTAAAATCTCTTTTCCAGAGGCACATCTCCGTCAGCTTTCTTGTACTTTTTTTTCTTCGGGAGAATGCTTGGACGATCGATAGCAAGGGGGAAGAAAAATAAAAAGGAAAACCGAGAGAAAAAGAGTGAAAGCAGTGAAAAGAATTTGTTATGCATTCGATAAGAGCTGACTAAGTCCGCCGCACTAAAGCGGGACTTATACTACTTTATTTTTCTACGATGTCTGTTGAAATAGTCTTTTTTTCTTTTTTTCTTTTCTACGATGTCTGTTGAAACGGTCTTTTTTTCAAAATCTGTCTTTTTATTATAAATTTATATACGTATATTGAATAGTAGAAGTACCGCGAAAAACTGTGTATCTCATACAAGATTGTATCACGGCTTGGATATTTTTATTAACGTTCCTTTGAAAAATTTTGATCTTCTCGCAGCTACTGATCTTTCTTATTGCTATTCTGTTTTGCAATCTTAATCCCGTATAAAAATATTCTGATCCATGCACTTTGAATGAGTTGATTGAATATTTCTTTTTTTTTATCATTTAATTTATTAATATAAACTTAAATGATGTAATATAAAATTTTTTTTTATCGGATTTTAATTATTTTTAAGCAAAATGTGTAACAAAAACAATCTAAACAGTTGCACTCTAGAATAATAATTTTAATTTGTTGTGATATATAAAGCGTGATATGAAAATCATAATACAGTTCATAAAAATATTACACACAATTCTTTAGAGAAAAAAATGATAATTTTTATATCGCTCAAATGTACGTTAAATAAATTACGTACATTTAGTGGTAGTACAAAAGATAAATTCAATATTTTTGGTGCACAATTTAAAATTAATATTTCAGTTTAATTGAATAAAATAAATGTCTATAATAAATTATATAATATCGCTCTGTCTGAAATGTATGTAAACGAGATAAATAGAAATAGAATTGAGATATACATACGCGTGCGTTCGCTTTAAATTTCTTTTATCTATCTCGTTGAAAATGTATTGAAACGAAATCAAATGAAATATTCGCAGCAAATTTTTGTACATTTATAAATTATTTTATTTATTTGCAGACAAAATACCTCGGATTATTTATAATTTCAATGAAAACATAAATATTTTATCGTCAATGAAAACAAAATGTTCAATTATTTAACGTAATCATCTACATTTATCTAAACAATTTTTACAATAAATTATTACAATAGCAAGAACTTTAACGTAAGAATATATAATACTCGAGTACAATAAACTAAAGTACAACTTGATCAATTTCAGCATCCAAGTTCGGATAATGTTACGTGTTTTTTTTTTTCAATTTTTTTTTTTATCGAACAGTATCCTTGTTCACATTCGTGAATAATCTTGATGCCTGTGGCTGAAACGATTGACAAACAGCGATCGTAAAAATAAAAGTCTCTGCTTGTCCTCCTCCCGTAAATATTTTGGCGAAAACGAGAAAGAGTGATAGAGAGATAGAGAGAGAGAGAGATACGAGTATCTCGAACGAGGGAAAGAGATCTTCGTGCTTCGCTCGCATCGACATAGTCATAAATCAACTCGCATGCGTAAATCAATGACTCGTGTGTGTCCCCGTCGAATTTATTTCATCCTTACGATCGCTCATGCGTTCATTTCTGCATATAAAGAAAGTGCACTCGCGATTATTGAATATACATTGCATGCATAAACATAATAAAGAAAAAGCGAGAAAGACGCTAAACGATTTTTGAACTTGACATATACATATATGAATACATATGAGCGAAAAGAAAGGAAAAAAAAAAAAAAAAAAAAAAACAATTTTTTAAAAATAGATAAATAAATTCGAGAACACGCTTGTACATACGAGCGCGTATATTGATGAATGACGACGGGTGCGCGAAGCGCGATAAAAACGATGAACAGCGAGCGCTTTTCCATTCCCAGGCTTGTACAGTCATGTAACACTTTGCGATGAGTTAGATCGGCTGTCGTCTAGAACTTTTTTTTTTTTTTTTTTTTTTTTTTTTATCAATTTAAAAAAAAAAAAAAAAAAAAAAAATTACAGATTGGAAAAGTTCAATCGACGATTGAATTTTTTAAAAATTCGTTTATTAATAACAAAGGTTCCATTAATATCGATTGTAAAAAGTTTAACAAATATAACAGAAATTTATTTGGATAAGCAGATTGTACGATTTAATAATTGTTTAAAATAATATTATCACAGTTTTTTAAATATTTATAACATAAATGAGTTTCTTTTAAATAATAGAATTATTTTAAATTACATCAAACGAATATAATTAATTTTATAAATAAAATATTTTCTCGCGCAAAATTTTAAAGTATCATATGTGTATTTAAAATATCATCAAAATGTTACGACACTAAAGAATATATTATTCTTGTGTTAATAAAGTATTCTTAAACGAAATGAACGTATATGAAATTTAAAAAAAAAAAAAATAATAATAATAATAATAAAATAAATAAAAATAATAAAGTCGAGAAAAAGAATATCCGATCCGGCGCATTATACATATAAAAATAATGGAATAAAACTTGGGACGGGAGGAGAGAGCGACAGTCCGACGTGCAACGAGCTCGCCATTTATTCTCGCGGTTGGTATACGAGACGACTATCGTTTTTCAAACGACGGAACTTCTTGTCGGTGTAATCTTTCGCGACGAAAGAGAGAGAGAGAGAGAGAGAGAGAGAGAGAGAGAGAGAGAGGAATAGCTACTCCATCGGAAATGACGGGTCACTCTTTATTCTTTCTCTTTCTTTTCTTCTTTATCTCGCGAGTGCCAGCACGAGGCACTTGAGCGTGTATAAAACTTGAGCGAAGAAGACTCTGTCGTACGCCCGTCTCGTACAAAAGAATCGCTTTCGCAACCGACGGCCACACTCGAGTATATCTTTCTCTCAACTTACGTATATGTTTGTATGTGTATATATATATATATATATATATATACATTCGCGATTCGATCGTATCCGTACATTAGCAAACATACTGGCGATCTTTAACCTCTTATCGCGCTGATGGACAGAAAGATCAAGAGATGAATCAACGAGAGGAAAAAAGAGAAAGAAGAAGAGAAGACTGAAAAGCGTCGGATAAATTGAGCGGAAAAGTTTAGTTAATGTGATATATTGTTTGTACAAATTGAGATGGATTTAACAATGTATTCCGCTCTGATTCCGCTTCCAGAAATGCTTATGATGGTTTGATTGTTTCTTGGCTTGATCGTCGCGGAGACAAATGTATCAAAAGAGTGAAAAATGATGTGCTTCAAATTCGACTTCTAAAAAGATTATCTTATTACTTTGCATATAATAGCATTCCATAAATAGTATAGTAATATTTTATGTTCTTAATATTATACGGTTTAATTTTGTAAAAAAAAAAAAAAAACTTCAAGTCAAATTATTTCACATTTATCTTCTTCGGATGATATTTTAAAAAATAAAAATTGTATGAGTTTAATAAAAATTTTGTTTATCGTCTCTCAACAAAATAAAAATGATTTTACGTCGTAATAAATTCTTTATTTCTTTATTTGTTCTTACATATTGAGTCGTTATATTAAATGTAAAATAGTTTCTTCGAAAATTTCATTAAAATTTATAGTATATGTAATATTTTTTTTAAAATCAATAATGAAACAGTGAAATGAATAATTAATCAACACGTGTCTTCCTCGCGTCAAAATGATTGAAAAGCTGCAAGATTTATAAATAAAATCGCAATGATAGAATTCCGAAGCGTTGAGAGAGAAAAAGGAAAACAAGAGACGCCGATAAAACAAGTCAATTTTTCGGAACAAGAGCGAAACGAAATCAAAATAAAACAAGCCTCTCCGCTCGGTCTGAAATATTACGTCGTCGTTTTTTCCGACTGAAGCGTCTCTTCCCTTTCTCCGTCTTTCTCCGTTTCTTCCTTTCTTTTTCCGGACGATTTCGTTCGACGTCGCTTCTGGCTGTGATTTTCAACCGAAAAGAGATTTCTTCGGCCCCATTAGGCGACAGCGGACGGAGCACGTTAAGAGCGAGCTAACGCCCGGTTTCGAGAAAGCCGAGGAAGTATAAGGAAGGAAAGGCAAAATGGGAGAATACCGAGATAGAAATAGACGATATAATGTTAGCGCACACGTACAACATACAAATGTGTACGCACAAATACTATTACGTGGGTGTCGACGACGAGATCGAGATGTAGTTTAACTATAAAGATTACACCAAGAGAGTAAGAGAGAGAGAGAGAGAGAGGTCGTCGTCGACTTTCTCTCTCTCTCTCTCTCTCTCTCTCTTTATCTCGGAGGAATGAGAGAAAGGCCGACAAGGATCAAACGAGGAAGCGCGCCACCGGTTACATACAAGCAGCGAGTATACCGCGTTAATTTAACTGCGTACTCCGCATGAGTGCCTCTCGAGCGCTCGAGGGAGAGATAGGTTAAACGTTATAAGGAAAAGAAAAATCGTCCGTTGTTGGCCGACGCATGGAATTCCGATATATAAACGGGACGGTTAAACAGTCGCGCGTTGAAATGAGGATGAAACAACGCTTTGGCAATGCGCTTTTAATGTACGAGATACGAGAGTACGAGGAGTTTGGATTAATCACCAAGATTTTTTCAAAAATTTGCCTAATTACATTTACTTATTTTCAGAATTTTATACTCAATAGTAATAATTTAATTGATGTTTATTGGTATAATACATTTTTTAATATTACATTGTTCAAAAACTTACAAAGTTATAAAACAATTAGTGAAAATTTGTATTGAATCCTAAAATCATTGGATAATGGTTAATGTAAAAGGATATTACAAAGTAATAAATGTAAAAAAGAATTTAGAAACAGTATTAATTCTTACGGTATTCTCGTTGAAATTATTTCATTTTATTTAAGTAAATATCAAAGTGCAAAGAGAACAATCTCTCATTAAAAGTAACGAAAGGTTCTTCTATAACGTTTAACAGAAACGTTAAATAACTGCAAATATTTCAAACATTTACTCATTATTATATGAAAATTTTAATTTCCCATTCAAACAACTTTTTTCAAAGAAATTCTCTTTCAACTCTAAGAATAAATTATAAAATTAATAAAACTTGTTATTAACTTCAGATAAAAATTTTTTTAATAAAAAAATTTTCGTTTAAAATGATAGAAGGTTAATTTAAATTTGGAATTTTCTCGGTGATACGGTGATCGCAAACAATAATAATAATCTTGTATGTAAAATAAATCTTTTAAAATATTGTTTAATGTATATTAGAAAAGAGTATACATTATTTAAAATTTTAAAAGCATAAAACTTCTTTTTATTATTTGCGTAACCGAAATTGAAATTATCGCGCAAAAAAATTACATGGTATTTAAAATTATATAAATTCCATCATATTATTCGTCAAAATAAATTTCAACAACTATACGTTTTTTTTTTTTTTTATAAATCATCGTGACATTTTTTAAACACAGAAAAAGTAAATAAAATCAAGTTATTAACTCTTATTTCGAAAACGAGATCGCATTTAGTTAGCAAGATTTTACGAATATGGTGTAATTTTTAAGACGGAGTAATTTCGCAATATTAAAGCGACCCTATCGTCTTCGCCATAATAAAACCGCGTTTAAATACCCTCCTGAAGCTCTCTCTCTCTCTTTAACCACCACAAGCACCTGTTGCGATTCCGTCTAAATCTCTTTGCGTTATCGAAATATCCTCTCTTTAATCGCGATGTGTTTTCATTTGTTAATTAGTGTATATATATATATACGAGTATATATATGTATATGTATATATATATATTTGAAAAAGATTTTCAAATGATTTAGCCATTCGTATTATTGTTTATTATTACTGAATTGAAATCGTCCGATAATCAAAGACTGGTGTGTCGTAACGTCACAACAATTTTTTAATATAAAAATTTTTATATCATAATTTATAACATACAAATTATAATATATATCACATATTTTCACAGCGTAATAATGGAATCAATCACTATTTATACATTTTTCTTTATTAGAATTTTTCCATATTGATATAAACTATAAAATTATATATATATTTTTTTTTTTTTCATTTTTAAATATTCTTATTACAAATAATATCTTAGAGCACCCAATTAAAATGAATCTTTATAGAACAATGTAAATTGTACGTCGTTATCATACTTTTACGATAAAAAGTTAAATTTTCAGTAACGATAAGTTAGTAACTTAAATCCGATAAGCGTCGCAAAGTGAAATGAAGAAAAAGAAGAAGAAGAAGAAGAAGAACAGGTGCGCTAACATAGCGAAAGTAAATAATCAACACTCGATATCGTCACTTCAAGTCTGTTATATACGCGCTCTCTTTCTCCCTCTGCGACGTCTTCGAAACATTTTATCTATTGCTCTCGTTTTCCTCGGCAGCTTTCCCGGACTATATTTCTCTCTCTCTCTCTCTCTCTCACACACACACTCTCTTTCTCTCTATCTCTTCTCTTCCAACTCCCTTGCGCTTTATATTGTTTGCCTTCTCTTTGCGAGAAAGAAATGTACCCTCTGGTGGCCTTGCACAAACCAGAAATGTCTCACAATCTCCCTTTCCCCTTTTGTACGAACGGACCGCGACATTATTCTCAAGGGAAAAAGAGTAAGGACTGCGCGGTTGCATCGTGCGAATAACCTACTCTTTCTATCTCTTTCTCTTTTCATCTTCTTTTTCACTTTTTTTCCCTTTTATAATTTTCTTCCTTTGCTGGCTTATTTCTTTTACTTGTACCACATTATACGACCTAATGAGAGGATTAAGTATTTCAATAAAGTTGAATTTCTAGCTCAAATTTACAAGAGTAGCGATTGGCATTGAAGAGTTTTTCTTGTATCTGATTTTTATAATTATTTTTTTTTTTTTTCTTTTTATTGTTTGAATATTTTTCAGCGATAAAGTCACCTAAGATTAATTCATTTTATATTATATTCGATATTTTATTAATATAAATTTTTAGACATTTCGTAATATAATTGTTTTGATATTTAATTACATAATTATTTTCTTGCATTTTAATTAAAATTGTTTATTTATTTATTTTATAAAATTTTAATAAATCGGTCGAACTTTGGGAAAAGCTTGAATTTACGTATATTATAAATTAATAAATAAATAAAAACAATTATTATTACACGAATTGTTCATAAAATTTAATGAAAAACTTTATACCGTATAAACAACATAATTCGTTTTATAAATTAAAATTTGTCTAAAAACTACAAAGAGTGTGACCATAAATTTAATCAAAATTTCTTCATTCGTCAAAAAATTTTAATTTTATTAATTAAAGTATTTTACCATACAGGTATGAAATATTTAAAAATGTACAAAAAATAAAAGATTTAGCGTTTTAGATGTAATTAACGTTTAAGCATAATGATATTAGTTTAAAATAGTTTATAACTGTTCTTAAAGTACAATACTTTCAACAATAATATAAGTAACTTCTGAAATTTTGTCACTATTCAAATTTCAAGTAAAAATTCACTAATTACCATGGATATTGAAAAATGATTAAATAATATAACGAAAATAAATCATAGAAAATGAGTCAGACAATTCGATTTTTGACGCATCAAAAGCGCGAACATTCGGTAAGTAAAAGGTTAATAATAATAAAAAAAAAAAAAAAAAAAAAAAGAATCTAAAAAATAAAAAGAGTCCATTTTTGAGTGACTCCTAGTTCGTTTTTAATAACGTTGGTTTGCCGTTATCCGAATACCGCCTGGAGCTTTATGAGCCGAACTCGTGCTTGACTTTTTACGAGCGCGTATGCGGAAATCTCTTTTATTCATCTTTGGCTTAGACGTGTATCGAATATATGCCACATACCGATGGAATTTAAATACGGCTTCGCGAACCCAATGAGCCAGTTCCCTTCATTTTTACAAGTCGAATTTTATTTTTATCCAAACGATTAGCGCGCAAACGCGTTTTAATTTTTTTACGCGACAATTTAACGTCAATTATGACTATCATTGTAATGATACATTTTAACTCATCGCAATGTTAAAATTTCTCTTTTTTATTCGTATTGTAGTAAAATAAGCGCATAAATTTATTGATTAAATATACTTTTAAATAAAAGTAAAACTATTTTATTTTAACAGACTTTGAAAATTATAATATTTTTGTTTATTAATTGAAATAGTATTTTTTTTTTTTTTTGTTTTAAATTATGAGTAATATTAAAGAAAATTACTTTATCGTACATTATGAATTAAAATGTTTTTCAAATCATAACAAGTTTATACTTAAAGTATCGTTTACGCTAATATGTGAACGAAACATATACGAAACGTCTAAATAATAAATAAATGTACGAATGTACTACTTAAAAGCTTTTCATTAATGCAATTATGCGGTCATGAAATTATATTTAATCAAATTTTTCTTTAATATTCTCGTTTTTATTATTTATTGTTTTCATAATTATTTTTTATATTACAATTTAATAATATTAATGCAACTCACACTTGTGATTTAATCGATTTAACATTTAGCAGGTTTATTTCGACTTGCTAAATTCTTTTCAATCACATCTCCAAATTCTTTCGACGATAATATTTAACTTTTAAAATCAACGACAAAATAATATAATAGCCTTTTTAAAAAGCAGTCTTTCATAGAAAAAAAAAAAAAAAAAAAAAAAAAAAATAGCAACAACGACATAGCATTAAAAAAGTAAAAGCAGTAGATAAAAACAACTTACGCTAATGGACACAGATTTCTCGAGCAATTCCGATTATCGTTAGTGTCTGTCAATAAACGATGGCGCGTTAACGGTAACAACGTTGTATAATCGTCGTCCGCGCGGTTATGCTGCAGCGGTGTAACTTAACGCAATAGCTCGTCGTCGTCGTCGTCTTCTTCGTCGTCGTCGTCGTCGTCGTCGTCGTTCTACGATTTAAATGCTTCATTTTAAACTTTGGCATGATAGTTGTACGCCCCGGGAGATGAGCGTCGATCGCTACCGGCTGAAGTAACCGCTGCTCCCGATGATTTCTGGATCCTAGCGGTTAAGCTTGTATTCCGACCGGCACCTCTCCAACTCATAACACCGCCTCTTTTCCTCCTCTTCTTTTCTTCCCTCCTTTTCTTTCGATCACCTTTTACGTTTAAATTTACTCGTTAGTTATTGACTACGATTTTCTTCGTTTATATTTTTATATTTACGACAACGATAGGATACTGTGTGCGATATACACGATTAAACGTTTAAATATAAATGTGTTATTATTTTAATGAATTATAATTATAAATTCATCAAAATATTAATTAAATATAAGTAACAATTTTTATTATAATTATTGTTATAATTATAATTGTTTATATCGTTATATAAACTGTTACGTACATTGAAACAACGTTAATTTATTCTCTAAAATTTTATAGTAAATAGTACTTAGTAAGTAATACAATAGAATATAAACAATAAATTAAACTAATTTAAGCGACTAAAGCATTAAAAACATTTATTGAACTTATTTCAGTCTCACTACAACAGATTCAACTTTTCTCATTTTTTTTCCAATTTATGTTCTCGCTTTCTCAACTGTAGAACTATAACGTAGATCGAGCAAAAAGAACCAAGAGTTGAAAAAAGTCGAGGAAAACAAAAGTAAAGTTTGGTAAAATGGAAAAAGAGGAAGAATCAAGTTAAAAGAATTAAATTAGCGAAATAATGTACAAAAAATAGAAAAAAAAAACAAATAATAGAAAAAAGAGAGAAAAAAATCGATAGCTAGGAAAGAAAAATAAAAAATATCCGCGAGAGCGGGAATGCATCGTGCCTGTAATGCGGTAGCCGAGGAGGACGCGATGCAGCCTCCGCTACTCTTCGTCCGGTTGTTGTCTTGTCACCGCTCGGCAAAGTGCGCTGTCCAACTCTTTATCTCGCCTTTCCTCTCGAGTTCTGCGCTTGGTTCGCACACCCACGGCCCGGAGTTTGACCAGTGGCAGCAGCAGCGACGGCGTCGGCGGCGATGACAGAGGCGACGCTTACGAGGGCCGACGTCCACGGGCACCGACACATGCAAATGCACACATAGGAGTAAAAAGAGAAAGAGCCAGAGAGACGAGCTGAGATCGAGAGTGCACGTGCGAGCGCAGCGGAACGTCGGCGTGCGTACTACGTGCGTGGGTTGTAGCGTACAACTGAGAGAGCAGCCGCGGCCGCGCCGCGATTTCCTTGTCCTCGTAGCGCGCGGATACGCCGGCTACGACGAGCCGCACGGACAGAGAGAGATAGAGAGAGAGAGAGAGAAGAGAGAAAGAAGAGAAACGGTAGCGCGGCGGTGGCGCACGGCTGTGGCGCGGCACCCCTTCGGCTTCCCGGCCGATGACGACACCCGTCTCTCTTTCTCATCTCCCCCCTCCTCCCTCTCCCTTTCCGGCTCCTTCCCCGCTACCTTCGACTCGCTCGCGGCTGCGTGTGCCACCCTCTCGACCGATCGCCGACCGCCCGAGCCTGCGCTCCTGGCGCTCCCACCCGACGACGCCAGCTAGCTCGAACTACACTCCCAATTTTACGCGAGAGTGTCTCGCTCGCTGGAGGAGGAGAAGGAAGGTGGAAGGGCGAGAGGAGAGGATGGAATACGAATGATTTAGTGTGACAACGGGCCCCGTTCTACGATGCGATGCCCATGAGGGAATTGCTTTTGAGATAACAAACTGTAAAGTTTTTTTATTAGCGCCGCTTCTTTCTCCGTTCAATATTCTCAAATGGTTCAATGTTTTGGAGATTTTGGATTTTTTTATACATTTCAGTAATACTACTAATAAATGTAATATTATCTTATACTTTTCTTTTTAATAATTTGCCCGACATAAGTCCCCGGCTATCTATACCACGGAATAAAACTTAAAAAGCAACTTTCTTAATACTTTTTTAAACAATTTTTATTAATAGCTACTTATAAACTGGACCGTTTAATTTGAAAGTGGTGCGAGTCCATTTTTTTTTTTTTTTTTTTTTTTTTTTCTTATATATATCACATAATTTGTGATAAATTAAGTGTAAATTTTCTTTAACTTATTTTCTAAAAAAAAGAAATGGACTTGCACTACTTTGAAAATAAGCGGTTAAATTATTAACAACTGTACGATTATATTTTAATCGATAAGACATTGTAAAAAATATTTGCAAAGCTGGTTTGATGCCAGATATTCGCTGATTTAATAACATAGGGACACAACAGCGAAAATTTAAAATGACGCGACAAATTTTCCAATATTTAATCTGACTTACTTTTCAGCAAAATCCTTAATTCAATAATTTTATAAATGACAATATTACAATCTTAACGAAATTTCAACAATTTTTTTAAATGTTTAATTAATAAAAATTATAAAATAGTTGTAATTGGGATATGTATTTGATATATGTATATTAAACAAAAAGCTGAAAACAAAAAGGAAAAAACCTCTTAGTTATAATTATTACTATATTATCATTACGAAAAATATTTAAATTTGTTTAAGTCTTATTATTTTTACATTGTCCAAATATGACTTTAATTTTTAATTACCATAGAGTCAGAAGTTTGAGAAACTACGCCCGACCAACGGGTATTTATTGAATTGTATAATCACCGAAAAAAACTCAAGGTGAACGTCGCAGTG
The DNA here is from genome assembly GCA_949987625.1 of Chalcis sispes. NCBI lineage: Eukaryota > Metazoa > Arthropoda > Insecta > Hymenoptera > Chalcididae > Chalcis > Chalcis sispes. The sequence goes on along the minus strand of OX465097.1, from coordinate 25,030,356 downwards.
ATACGAGTGCGAAATTAGTCAGACAATGATTTTAGTGTTTTAAGTGAAAAAAATTATACGTGAAACAAACATTTTTTAACCTATATAGTTTTGTTATATAATATTTTAACAAATATAATTACGTTAGCTATAGAAATAAATTTTTTAAATGTTATGTTTTTTTAACGTAGACAAATATATCAAGTATGTCAAACCGTTTACAATCGATTTATTTAAATTCATAATTATTTGTCAATTAACTATAAGCAGGTTGAAAGCATTTAACCAAGGTATATCTGTTAAAGATTATTATCATAGAAAAGCTTACGCGTATCAACGTAATTAAGCTTTTATAACTAAAAACATCAATTAGCTGCTTCTTATATTTATTTCTAAAAAGCAACATTTTTTTTTTTTTTTTTTTTTTTTTCATTTTTTATTTTTATTTTAATATTTTTAAAGGATTTTAAATAATGTAAATAATAAATAATTTTAAATATTTTAATAAGAGTATTAAATGTAAGTTTATATGAATATATCTTATAATAAAAATTTAGATTGAATTTTTTATGAAAAAGTTAAAAACAATATTAACTAATAGTTAAATAATGTATCAGTTTTAAATTTTCTAGTATAATTTTAAGCGTAATTATAAATAATTTTAAGTTAATTTACTATCTAAGCGTCATAGCATTAACAGCATATATTACTTTCACCGAATAAACCATACTCGCGGTAAATAATAAAAATTAAAAAAGAAAATGTAAAATGAATAATGAATAATATCATGAAGAAGAAGGGACTAGAATAAACGACACCATTAAAACGTAAGCCGAGCGACTTCTGAAGTAAAAAATATGAGAGGAAATTCCAGCGCGCCTTTGGGGGGATCCGCCGTAGACGGAAAATATCCATCAAGATTGGCCATACCTCTTACCCTCTGAAAGACGTGAATACTGACGGACAGCTGGTAATTTTGAAAGGACAAGGTCATGCGAAGTACCAATCCAAAAGCCGAGGAAGGTAAGACAGGGTGAAAGGCTCTATAAAGAAGGAGAGAGAAGAGAAGAGAAGAGAAGAGAAGAGAAGAGAAGAGCAAAGTAGAGTCGTCTCTATACAAACGAGTCGACGGAGTAGCTAAGCGTTCGCGTCTCGAGTATCCACTTTCGGCACTTCGGGGCGTCTCCTTGCAGAAAATCTCTCGCGCGACTGTTGCCGCCGCTGGCGGTTATCGAAGCAGTTACGCTATACATGCGTTCCTTCGAGTGCTCGTCGTACCGCTTACGACTAATACTACTGAAAAGGAGCTTTGACCTATACGAGCGCTAACCAAAACGCTTCTTCATCTTCAACTTATTCTTTTGAAGTATTAACGCTACATGATCGGCCTACTAGAGCGAGAAAAGTTGTATAATCCGGGTTGTATCTAGTTCCTCTTTCCAATTCCCGTGGTTGATTAAGCGATCCTTTGCTCCCTTTTTTATGTTCGCTATATTCTTTCATGTAGCAAAGCGAACCTTTGGATCACGAGAGAGAGAGAGAGAGAGAGAAGACAGAGGCTAATTTCGGGAAATCCGATCGCTCTTAGCCGAGTGCTACGTTAAACCAATGTCATTCTAAGGCATTGAACGACACGCTTTGTGCTTTTTCACGAATTAATCTTTCATTGATTTTCGCGATTTGTAAGACCTTTCGTCGGAATAACAAATTGATACTTTTTCTTTAATTCATTATTTTCTGTTTCTTAAATATTCTTAAAATCTATTAAAAATATAATTTAATACGTTATCTCGCATAACGTCAATTGACGTAAAATTGTGTAATAATTTTATTTATTTCTTTTGTATTTGTAATATATTGTAAAATAGATTTCGATTCAACATTTACCGTGAAAAAATTTTACGTAATTTATCGTTGAAATAAACTTACTTCAAATTCCAAGAACATTACGTACGAGTATTTAATGCGTTAAATTACAGCGGTTAAATCTCTTGCATACTAGAGTAAAATCTCTCAACCTATATACCTCAATTATATACCTCAATTCTAAAACTCGAAATTTGCATAAATTTTCACTATTTTCATTGGTCTAGCCAGTATTAAGGAAAAGAAAAAAAAATCAATGTTCGAGCAAACCTAGCATGCAGTCGTCGATTCACTCTCTCTCTCTCTTTCTATAAGTCGAATTTCCTACCATACAACGAAATTAGCCTTACGCATACCGAAAAATGGAAGAGGGGGAGATTAAGCGTTACACAGCGTCAACTTCCTGCTATACATTCCAGGGTTCATCCTCTCCCCGTTTCCATTTCTCCCTTAACGCGCGACTGCCAAAACTGCCGACGCATAGTATAGCGAATGGCCGAGGCGCCACCGAGTCTAGCCAAATAAAAGCTCGACGCCGCCAGTGCGACGACGAGTCAGTCTCCCCTTTTTTTTGCCCCCCCCCCCCCTCCACTCCCAAAAACTTGCGCGTGAACATTGCGAAGCTACTTGCCGCCGAGCGATGACTCGCTTGGCTATTGTCGGAGTTATGTCAGACCGAGGGAAAAAACAAAGCGAATACGGGAGATGAAGGAAAAAGTAGACGCTTTTCTCCGTATAGAAATCGAGGTATTGTTAGAACGGATACAGCGATGCGCAACGAAACATTTAAATTTTTTTCTTCCCTTGTTTTTTTTTTTTTTTTATTTTTTATATATTACGCACGCATGGAAAATGCGGAGAAATTTCATGATAAAAATTATTCCTATGCTCATAACGCATCATATAGTTTTGATAAAAGATAGAAAGTGAACGAGAAAGAGATTCTCTCCGAAACGATTGAAATAAATGACTATACGGGCTAGTAAGCTCTATTTATTTTCTATATCCTAGATTTCAGATTTTTAAAGCTTTAATGGAGTTAAATATGAAATATGTATGTATTTTTTTTTTTTTTTTTTTTTTTTTTTTTTTTTTTTTTTTTTTTTTTTTTGTTCAATTAACGAATACTTATGCGAGCATTTCAGTCGACTTAACATCATTTCAACGGATTTGTCACGAGTTACGTTATTTAGATAACCTCTTGGATGTTTACTTAATTTTATAATGTATTATAAAAAAAAAGGGGGATTATAGAATTTTAGTCTAGAATTAGAACAAACAAACATGCACTTGATAATTTATAAGCATTAAAAACTGAGATATTTTACTGAAGTGCAGTTTATTATCCCATTTAATTTTGTATACTCATCTTCAACAATGCTTTAATACTTACAGAATTTCTCAACAAGTAAATGAAGATTAGATGCAACTCTAATACTACGGAAATTAACAATGATCGTTTCAATATACCCGGTAAATTCAACACAATCGAATGCAAAAAAAACAAGAATTATATTTTACGAAACATACCCTCATTAAACCCCCACTTAAAAATTAATTAAAAGTAAATTTAAATCAATATTCATGCAATAGAAGTTTTGTGAAAAAAAAAAAAATAACAAAAAAAATTTAATATCATTTTAGGCGAAAGGGAGGAAGAAAAGAAAAAAAGCGCGGCAAAGTGTATACTTATAACAAACGATCGTAAATTTTAGAATTTTGGACGAGGTAAGAACAAGGCGAAGAAGAAAATCTCGTTTTCAAGTCGGGCACACGAAAAGATTTCTCAGACTGAAAATTTGTACTTGTCTGCTCGGATTTTTTAGGCATTTATTTCCACTCTTTTCTCTTTCTCTGTCTCTCTCTCTCTCTCTCTTTCTGTCACTCTCTCTCCCTCTCTCCCTCTCTCCCTCTCTCTCTCTCTCTGTCTTGTCTCACTTTTTTAAAGCTTACTTACGACTAAGTCGAGCGTCTTGGCGGTTACGGGGTGTCGTACACTCACGACTTTTTTCTCTTCCTCCCTGCTTCTTGTTTCTTCTTTATCCTCCACTTTATTATCTTAGCTTTCAAGAAACTCGCTCGTTTTGTTAGCTGCACCGACCGCGTAGCTCTCTCTCTCTCTCTTGTCTTTCTTTCGCGACGGTATATCTAATTCATTATCCCCTTAACTCGCTAAAAAATATTGTCTGAGCCGCGCGTCGAGCCAGCGCGAGAGACGCGCAGGCTGCGAGGAAATCTTTTTTTTCTCTTTTGATTTTCTTTCTTTTTCCCTTTCGTTTTTTTCCTTTTGGTTTTTTATCTTTATCATCTACTTTGCAAGGTTTTTTGGTTTTTTTTTCTTTGTTCTTTTTTTTTTTTTTTTTTTTTTTTTTAAAGTTCTTTACTTCGCCAAAAGAGTATTCACTTTGGATGGCATTCTTTACGGTACACCTGTTACATAAGAGCTTTCTCGAGTTGCCGCTCGACTCTTTATTTAAATTGTTACGACGTCGAGAAAACTTGGTTTACTAAAATTCTACGAATATTATTTTGTTTTAACTTCTCATTTCTTACTTTTAATATTTCATAAACAGCATTATTTTAAAATGTTTATAAATTATTTTTAGGTATGACATTAAATATAACTATTTGATTTTTTGATTTAATTTACATTAAATTATTAAGAATTTTTAACTTTGGAGAATGAATTGATTTTACGAGCCTTTTTCAACGATTTTTCGTTAGTTATATGATGCAGCGAGTCAACGCTTTTATTAGACTTATGCAGATCTGTATAATACTGTATTGTAAAAATTTTAAATATATTATATATTTTTCTTTTTTAAAGGTTGAGTGACTTTGGTTATAAATAAGTACAAAAATCATACGAAATATCTAAGAACTTAATAGCCCACCAAATACTTAAAAAACTATAACAGCATAACATCTAATGAATAATAAATTAAAAAATTACAAATTTAGAAAATAACTAAAAATGTTAAAGTATCGAATACACTATGATAATTTACTTACAACCAGACAAATACCATATAGCTAAAAGTTATACATCAAAAAAATCTACAAATTACAATTCGAATTGCTTTCCTAAGCACCGCATTTACCAAATTTAGCTTCCAGCTACAATCGCCTATTCTCTATAAACTTAGAACACGGCTTGATCAAATCAAACAACTAGGAAGCCATTAGCGCTGTAAACGACTATTTTAAGAAGCTCGACAAATCGCCTTTTAAAAAGGATATAACTTTTGAATCTAAAGCGAGAAATGTATTAATATTTGTAAAAATTATTAAATTATCGAATATTATTTTAATTACAAATCGATGAAAATATTCTATAAAATTTATTACATCACTGAATATTCGTACAACTAGTAGTTTGACTTTGAAAGATTTGCTTATGTAAATTTCTAGTTTAAATAAATGATTGAATAAATAAATATCCAAATTGAAACCAGTCGATTCAAAGCTTTAGTACCAATTATTATAACAGACTTAAGAGTAAGACCAACTTAATCTACTTACTGAAATTTTCATCTTCTTTTACACATCAAAATACAAAATTAATTGACATTCACACAACGGATAAACTTTAAACGAAAAAAAAAAAAAAAAAAAAAAAAAAAAATAAACGTGCAAAAAAATTGTTGGCGTAATCTTTAAACGACGAAAGCGAACCAATGATAAAACTTCATAAAAATATACTCGAATCTCGCAATTCGGAGAATCGAGGCTTTTGATCTACGTCGTATCGAACACATCAATGGTTCCTTTGAAGTTTAACTACGTTTACAGCCGTTCGCATGTATCAATTCCATGTGTCCGTTATAAATATTATCCGTATAAGAATTTTTTGACACATTTATCGTGTAAATTTTACGTTATGCAAAATAAAATATTTTATTTATTCTACTTACCTGCATTTTGTTTTTGTCTTTTGTTTTTTTTTTTTTTTCAAATAATTGATTTATAACGTTATCTTATTCGATCTTATTAAATTAACGTCCTATTTAGAAACAGATCCTTCGCGGCGATTAAAATTCAAATATATACTTCAAAATTGTAAATGCGACAGGTTATCTAAAATTTTTCGTAAATCTTTGCCCATATCATTAAATCGCTCGGCGAAATCGTCGTTGCAAAGCTCGTCGATCGTTAAAACATTACTTTGCCCAAAACAGTTAAGCGGAAATCTCTTCTATGTATGGAAATGGAATATCTAGCGAATCTCTTAAATCTGCAACAAGATTGCACTTTATTTATACATCATCGGTAGAATAAATGAAACCATTGCATTATCATAATAGTTCCTTCTATTGAATTATTTAGAAAAGATTTTTTTTAACGATAGCTTGTTTAAAAATATATTATTTGTCGCCTTTAACGTCTTCGAATATATTAACTATCGTTTTATTGAAGAACTTTAAAGAAAATTTATAGTAAATTTCGCCTACTACCCTGTATCTTCGTCATTGCTTTTGAATTGTTTGATGTTCGCAAAAGTGCAAAAAAAAGAAAAAAAAATCCAACCTTCTCTTCATAGCTAAATACTCGAGTGTCGACATTATGCAAGCAAAATGAAATTATACGTACAACCGCAGAGAGAGAGAGAGAGAGAGAGAGTAAATTTCAAAGAAGCAAATCGAGCGGGGTACAGTTTACATTCCGAATAATAGTCCCGCTCTATCTTTTCCTCTCTTTCTCTCTCTTTCTCTCCTTCTTGAAAACTCCATTATAGATACTCGTAGGATAGATGGTATCGATTTGTCGCGCGTTCTCCGACGCCCAAGCGTCCGTTTTACGTAACGTCGGGGTGTGAGACGATGGGAGAGAGACAGAGAATGAGAGATAGAGAAGAGGAAAGGAGGAAGTGAGGAGAGAGTTTGTACGCTTGTAGACGTAAATTTCATTTGAGTACCGAGAACTGGTACGACGACGAGGAATAGAACCGTCGACGACGTTATAACGAGCCTCCGAAATTTTCGTCGTGAAGTCGCGAAACGACGGAAATACTCCAGACTATGCGCGCACGCAAAAGAAAGAGAGAGATTGAGAGAGAGAGAGAGAGAGAGAGAGAGAGAGAGAGAGAGAGAGAGAGAGAGAGCCAGTCTGCTGTCCTCGTAAATCCTCGCTTCTGGCCTACGACGCAAGTGCGGAATAAAACTACGGAGTCCTTAAGCTCGTTTTCCGACATGGTGACTCGGTATTGTATCTTTCTGTCTTCTATCCGTCTGAATAGAAAAATTTAATAAATATATTAAGTTTATCAATTAAACGCCAATTTTTTATAAATGTATTAAATTTTAATTTGGATTTACTTATGTACTTTAATAAATCTCATCTAAAATAATTCCGATAGGAAACTTATATTTTATTTTTATTTAAAATAAAAAAAAAAAAAAAAAAAACAATACTCTGATATAATGATCAATTGTCGATATCGAAATGAATATTCAATCTAAAAAATTTTAAAATGATTAAAATATTGTTAACGCCTTATAAAATTTTTCATCTCTAAAACCAATTATCTTTTATGAATTTTTTTCTTCGCGGAATTTTAAACTTTAAAAATTTCAGCTTTCTTTTCAATCAACCGTCATGGAATTGATTTTTTTTTTCCTCCTGATAATAATACGAAAGTTTCAAGTACGAAATTTAGCTAATCCCTGTAGAATCGAATAGTAATAAGTCAAAACCTTACTTTTCCGATTAGCTTTATTGCAATTAAAATTGTTATAATGAAATTTAATACGATTATCTTCAATTAAACATAAATATGAGGTAACTTCATGTTAAACTGATTAAAATTTAATTGAACGTAATAATAACTTACCGCAAATGTATTTGGTATATAATTCTCTGAAAATTAAAGCTTACAAGGATAAAAGTTTCGGAAAATGATTTGTCATAAAATATACTTGTTTATTTTTTCTCAAGCAATAAAATCGGTACAGAAATTATATACAGATATTAATAAATACTATCAATATTACTGCTCTCATATAATTCTTATATATTATTTATCGTATATATCAACTCCCGCAACAACGCTGCAATTAAAATATAGTAAATCATCGTAAAAGAATGTTTTAAAACAATTTTCAAAAATTCAGTAAGATGATTAATAAGATACATAAATAAAAGGGTAAAAAAGGTCAATATAAAAAGATGATTTTTTACGTTGATATGCAAATTTTTATCAATAACTAGTTCAAAGTTATTGGATTATTGGACCATATGTATATTTCAAAAAATAATAATGAAATATAAAAATTTTAAACTGAGAAAAAAGCATTAAATACTAGTTATTTATAAAAAAAATTTAATCGTTTGCAAAAAAAAAATTTTTTAACTTACTAAATATAATTGTTACCTCTAAATAATATAGATTATTATTATATTTTTAGCTTTAAATTGATTATTACCCCGAAAATACTTTATAAGTTCATCTTATATAAAGTACATTAAGAATTCAAGTTTGCACACGTTTCACAAAATATGAAAATATTTTCGTAATAAAAGTAGAACATTACCTATGTAAAAAAAAAAAAAAAAAATAACGAATTAAATAAATTCGCTCAATATCGAAACGTAATATTATTATTAAATATCGTAAATTTACAAAAGGTATCGACGTAATTCGTAAGCCAATCGAAATTAGAACAATAGTTGACACCTCGTACACAGAACAAAGTGTCTAATGAAATAAAATAGTTTAGCTCTGGCTATACGTGGGGTATAGCCCAGCTATTATATTGAATTCCAAACCGTTGTCGGTTTAATAACCGCGCTAATGAGCTTGTTTCGCAGCGCGTGCAATGTACAACGCAAACTCCGCGATTCACCTTTCTCTCTCTCTCTCTCACTCTCTCACTCTTTCTCTCTCTCTCTCTCTCTCTCTCATTGCATCTAACTCTCACTTTCTCGATATCGGTGAGTGCAGGAGTTCACGTTCGCTCGGTCATGCACGTGCCGGCGGGTCGCATAGGCGGGCGCAAAGTGCAATTTTCTTGCCAAAACCAAATAAAATCGACTTCGGGATTACGAATAGGATGAGACTTGTGGATTATCTTTGAAAAGAGTTTCCCTGCTGGAGTGAAAAAAGAGATAGAGAGAGAGAAAGAGAGAGAGAGAGAGATAGCGAAAAAAAGAGTGTATGTGTGTATGTGTGTGTTCCATTATGTGTATATATGAGTGGGCCTTTATCGCTAGGAAGAATTGAATGTTTTTGTCATGAAGAGACTATAAATTCCGGTCGCTATAGTTTGAAAACGATTTTCGTTGAAATCCATTTGATTGATATCGTCTCATTTCAATTTCATACATATTCTACAACTTTGTGCTTCGATACACATACACACACACACACCCACACACACACACACTCTCTCTCTCTCTCTCTATCTCTGTCTCCCTTAGTCAACATTCTCTTTTTGTTTCTCTGTATTTTTTTCCGAATTAACTTTCAAGTGCCTTTAAAAAAAAACAAAACAAAAAAAAAAAAATTGCCATCATTAAATCATCGTTAAAAAACAATTTGTTTTACACTTATACGTATACGATGCACAAGTTAACATTAAACATATTATGCTCTTTATCGAGCGATCTTCAGAGTATCAAGATTTGATAATTATGAGATAAATTTGTTTAGGTGAAAATGAGACAAAATTATAAACTCATCGAATCGAATCGATAAATATTCAATCGTTTCTTAAGAAATTAATTTTATTTTATTATAATATAATATTAATTTTATAGTGCGATTCAAATTGTAAGCAAATTTTTTATAAAATTAATTCATGTGCAAAAACAAATTATTTTAAAAATAATAATTCTTGTCAAATCAGCTTTCTATGCGTCTATCAATAGCTTTTGATATCAACTTTATACTATGAAGAAAAAAGAGAAAAAATTGTAAGGAAATATTTTGTGTGAACATACATATTAAAACATATAGCGTTATTAAAAAAACATCTATTATCGAAATAATTATTACATAAATTATACAAATAAATCATTTAAAATGGCCATTTACCAAAAGCGGTCATTTGTTATTTTCAAAAATTTTCATTAAAAAAATGCGATAAAACATGAGAAAAATTAAAGAGTGGTAAAGTCAAAGTAACAATATATTACTTAAAGTCGAAAGTCTTATCATACTACGAAAACTAATTCACAAATACCTGAATAATGAGAAAGTTAAGGACACGTAGTAGCGCATCCTATATACGTTGTTCACGAAGGATAGAGAGAAAGAGAGAGGGAGCGGGTAGAGATTTAAAATCCTTTAAAATGAGCGCGAGAGATAGAGGAAAAGAGAAAGAGAGTAAGAAGACTTTAAAAAAGAATAAGCGTTAGAAGTAAAGAAAACAGATGGAAGTTACCGGAAAAGTAAAGAGGAAGGGGATAAGATGCGCGTTATTAAAAAATTCTCTCGGCTCCCGTTCGTTTTATTTCCTTCTCTTTTTTTCTTTCTTTCTTTCTTCTTTTTTTCCATCATCCCAGAAGTCTTGAAAAACAAATCCGCTCACGATGGCTAATGACGAAGAGTCGGAAAAACGAACGGCACAATATCAAAGTAGCATTTGGCCTACTTCAAAAGATTCCTCACCTTAACGCTTTCTTCCTTTTTCCTTTAACTTTTATTTTTCCTTGTACGAGAACATCTCGTTCTCTTTTTACTTTTTTTTTTTTTTTTTTTTTTTTGATAAACTTTATTCCATTGGTTGATAATAACTGGCTAATAAATCGAATTTTGATAGTTTCAAAATTTACCTTCGAACGTATACAAAGCCGATGATCGAAGCTATTTTATACAAATAGAAAATATTAATTAACGTTTATTTTATAAAAATTAACGGATAATTTATCAAATATTATTTAAAAAAAAAAATAACTTATCGATATAGGTAAGCGTGCAATTAAATAATATTCTTTCGCTAAGTAACTCAAAGCTTATTTAAAATTGATGTAAAGAATAAACATTGTCGTCGTTTTTTTTTTTTTAAATCTTGTACAACTACAAAATATCTTTATAAAATATTGATGAAATGATTGTTAATTGAAAACTAAATTGTTTTTAAATAAGTATTAAAATTGCGAATAAAATAGTTATTTCCATATTGGCATTTACGAATTTTCAAAATTCAATCGTATGCCAACGAGCGAAGAAGTGCGCGGGCACGCAAAACCAAAAATAATAAAAAAAAAAAGCAAACAAAATTTTCAGCCGGAAGATTGAAAAATTCAAGCAATCGGGTGGTAAAAATTGATACGAGAAAACAAGCCTTTCACCGAACGACGAGTGACACAGCCCCCGTGTATTGCATTGACCCAGATGTGCAGTACCGATAATGGGACTGGTAAAGACGTCGAGAGAAAGCTTCGGGGCTACGGAGAATATCAAACGATATTGAAAGAGCCCCTGCACATAATGCATTTGTTCCTCTTTCATTCGATAAATCCTTTACCGACGAGCAGCCCTGGATTAATCACCGGGCTCACAATTGTTAACGTTAACAATTTTACCGTACTTTACCCTTAAATTTAATCCAAAGATTATTTATTTTATTATTATTTTTATTATTATTATTATTATTATTATTATTATTATTTTTTTTTTTTCAAACGATCGTTGTACATCGATGTGTCTTATTACGTAACATTTTTTTTTTTAATGACAGTGCATTATGACGTACTACGAATAAAAACGTTTGATCCATTTAACCATTACTTTGAAAGAATTATAAAAGTTAACGGTAAATATTTAAAAAAAAAAAAAAACTCAGGAATTGTAGTTGCTTTTGAAAAAAAAAAAAAAAAAAAAAAAAAAAAACAAGAAAGTTCGTATGCACTTAAATAAAAAAGAAAAAAGTGGATTTAAAGTAGATTTAAAAGCGCGGAAGGAAAACTTTGACGAAAGTTGCGTGAATTTTAAGAGAAGGCCGTTGTGAGTCGACGCAGGAGACGCCGATTTATTCAAAGTTGTAAGTACGGGAAAGCTCGTAATCATCAAAAGCCAGACGGACGGTTTGCGCCTCTCGTAGGCTCGTCTAAATTTTTTTATTTTCTTTCCTAGATAATTAATCTTTGAAACTTTCTAATTTTCGAAAGGATTATTTTTGCACTAGAAGACGATTATATTATAAAATATAGTCGGCGAAAGGTATTAGATACAATTGAACGAATTGAATAAGTAAGTTGAAAAAATTTTAAAAATGTATCTTTAATTGACGGCAGTTGGAAGTTAGCGATAAAATCGCTGCTAATTGTAGCCAAATTTTGTTTATGATGATAAGATTTCATTAAGCAACGTAAAAATTAATTTTTTCACAACCAATCACGTTATAACGCAATATATATATATACACAAAATAGTTTTTTAATTGGTATCGAATTATTACAAAAAAATAATCATGTTTTCTCATTTTTATATCGATTACAAAATTTTTTGTTTAAAACGAATAATAACATTTAATGACGAAACTATCAAAATAAAATATTTTGAATTTTAGTAAATTTTACAAATAAATCGATCGCTTTGATTGGTCAGGTGGCCTCAATTTTAGTGTACACGTACGAGTAAAAAAAACTTTATGTAAAAGTTAAAATTCGTTTTGCAGCTATTGCTACTGTTTATTTGAGATAAAAATATATTTGAAAAAAAAAAAAAAATTGTATGTGCAAGCTTCATTATTTATTAAAGTATAATAAATTTGCGAGTGAAAATAATTTTAGATAATTTTATGATATATGCTGATCGTTTAAAAAAATTTACGTAATTCATACTTTTCACGAGTTACAAACAAAAATTTATCAATTCCCCAGAAATGACTAATGATTGAAATAAAATATATCGAAACTTTTGCGTTCATAGACGTGAAAATTCAACGTACATAAAAATAAAAAAAAAAAAAAAAAATAATAAAATAAAACGAATAGAAAACGTTCAATGGTAAAATTTATGAGAGTTGCGCGTATTTTTTGGCCGACTTCCAGAGCGAGTTCGCGAAAACGCGCTTTTCATTTGCCCATTATACTCCCGACTGTGTCGCTTGATTTCAACAAAAAAATTGTCCATTACAAGAAAAAAAAAAAAAAAAAGAAGAAGAGAAAGAGATAGAAAAAAAAAGAGCAATCGAAAGAGCACTCGAACGATCGAACTTTAAAGCGTAACAATCGTTCGAACCGCGTCGGCAAAACTCACCGGTAGCAAACGGTGAAAACAAAAAAAGAACAAAAAAAAAAAAAAAAAAAAAAAAAAAAATGAGAGAAAAAGAAAGGTAAGAGAAAAAGCAGTTACATTGTTAAACTGCGTTATAAAGACATCTCTCGTCGGGCGCGTTCGGTCGTTTTATTCGATTGTCTGGCGGTTACGAGCGAAGGAAGGATAACAAATTTCAACGCAGCTGGAAGATAAGTAAATTCAAGCGAACGCCTTGGACTAACTCGCGAAGGTTAAACAGCTGTAAGCTTACACTTGTCTATCTCCTTACACGTCGCGTAACACGAGAAAAGAGGGAAAGTATATTACGATCGCGGCTGAATCGAGACGGCCTCGGAGGAAAGTACCGCCGACTGAATACAAACTCGTATCGACTTTAACAGCTTATCTTAGAAATTAGCGGACGTATAGGGGCAGAGAGAGAGAGAGAGAGAGAGAGAGAGAGAGTTAGTTTTTTCTCCGTCGCGCATTTTTATTCGCGGCGCACGAGCAACGACGCGACCTTTTTTTTTTTTTTTTATTCCCTCGTACACATCGCGGCCCGACCTTCGACGGCGCAATTTCGTAAGAATAAAGATTAGCGATGTAAATTGGTAAAAGGGGACGGATAAAGGAGAGATGCTGTCTTTGCGAGGTTTTACGGTAAGAATTGTTAAATGTTTGGGTTGGAAGAGAATGCAATCAATTTTATGGCTAGCCATAGTTATTTATCTTTATTAGAAGGAGGAATACACCGATGAATAAACAAATTGTTGAACGAGACTTTTTTTTTAAGTGGAAATAAAGTTTAATCGAAAGGTTTTAAAATAATTAAAACCGTAGATTTATTGATCTGCATCGTTAAAAATGATTTATAACGCAAAAATAAAAGTAATAACATAAATTAATTAAAAAAAAAAAAAATATATCCTTTATAAATGTTTTTAAAAAGTAGAAAAATATTCGTTTAACAAAGAATTATTTTAATACGTCGGGTATTCTTTAATTTTAATTAAAATAGTGAACAATTCTAAAAAATATTCGTATTATTAAAATTTATTACAATAATAATTTATGCGTAACGACTAATATATTTTATTTTTAAATTTATTTTAAATGATTTTACGTTAAAAAAAAAGATTCATTCAATTATTGTATGAAAAGTAACAAAAGCAATTGAAAATATGTTGGAAAAGTAAAGTTTGCTTTTTTTTTTTTTTTTTTAAGACTGTATACTTGCGGTACAAAAATGCTTCAAAATAATAAAAATTTCATTTAAGAAAATTAAAAAATACTTTTTATCCCCTTAATGAAATTAATTTTTTTTTAATTCTTTACTAAACCATATTATAAATTTTACATCTATATTAAATTTATAAAACTCGACAAAATTAATATAAATAAGTTAAAAAACAAAAAAAAAGTGAATGTATAAGTATATTTTATTTTTAAAAATTTAATAACAAACGATGAAATAAACGGTATAAAAATATTCATAAAAACTTTTTTTTTTGTTTTTGCGAGAAGGTAAAATTGATTTATAACTCGAAATTTCACCGGTGTATTAAATAAGATTGTAGGCACGCTGTACGTATTGCCATTCAAATTAAATGAAACCAACATCACTCTCCATTACTTTCAACCGCGATTAAATTTTTTTTTATTTTAAAATGCCAATATTTTTTTTTTTATAATTATCAAACAAAAAATGTATTATTATTTTGTATTTATAGATCTAATATAATGAAAATCCTTTAATTGATACTATTAGATATTAATTTTAAGATTTTAAATATTTTAAATTTTACTATAAAACATTCCAGACTTAATATATTACAGAACAATAGTATTTCTTCATCATTTAAGTTTATTTTTATTTATGTAAAAAGAATAATTTTTTTTTTTTTTTTTTTTTTTTTCTGAGGGAGGGAAAATCCTTTTTACGGACCATCAGGGTGTGGGACTCGCAATAGTTGCCCTACCCACTAAAACCCCTCCACCTAGCCTGGTCTTTGGGCCCACTCCAGAACTGATTGCACATTGCGTCGGAGTGGGACCAGGCCTTCGCCAGCAAGGCGTCGTCTCCTCAAGGCCTATTTAACCTCCTCTTCTTTCTCCTTTCTCCTAATCGTCGTCCTCTATGGACGGCCTATGGCAGGCCGTCCAGGACGGCCTTTTTTTGTCGAAGGACCCTCCTAACAAAGGAGGTGACCTTCGACCACGCCGATTGACCCCGGAGCATCACGGAGACTATATTGTCTGGAGTGATGGCTCCAAGGTCATTTTCTAACTCTCCCCGCTCGACGCTCCAGCGCTCGCAATAAAAGAACGTGTGGAGAGCGTCGTCGCAGGGACAGTCACAAAGGGCACAGCCACTAGCCTCTACCTTCCCCATTCGGTGAAGATATTTGAGGAAGAGGCCATGCCCTGTCAGGAACTGGGTGAGGTAGTAATCCACCTCACCATGGGAGCGTCGGAGCCATGGTTCGAGCTGAGGTATCAGCCGAGCCGTCCAACGCCCCCGTGGGTCCAGTTCCCAAGTTTCCCAGTTGTTGCCAGGCCCGCAAGAATTGGGCCTGGGCTTCCTCCGTTGCCGCAACCTTGCCGAGTTCAGCTTTGTTCTGGTGCACGAACCTACGCTCTTGAGCCAGAAGGTCGATAGGGACCACCCCAGCGACTACCAGCACCGCAATCTCCGAGACCTCTTCTTCGGTACGAAGAAGCGATGCGAAGGGCCCCTATTCGCTGCACTGCGGCCATTTTCCGACGATACTTCCACGTCTGCAGTGCTTCAGCCCATACTTCAGCCCCATATAGCATTATGGACTCCACGGTCCGCATGAGCAGGCGTCGCTTGCAGGGGCTCGGGCCCCCAATGTTGGCCATTACCCTGCTAAGAGACGCCGTCACGACGGCCGCTTCGTCCGCAGCTCTTTGGATCTGGTGCCAGAAGGTAAGCTTGGAATCAAGCATTACCCCCAGGTACTTCACCGCCGGCTTCGTTAGGACTGACGCTTCCCCCACATCGAAAGTACGTATCTTATCGATACGCCTCTTGGTAATCAAGACGATCTCGGTTTTTGAGACTGACAGCTCGAGGCCGTGATCATCCATCCACCGCACGACACGGCGCATCACCTGATTAAGACGCATCTGTACTGACTCCACATCGCGAGCGATGATGACGGCAGCAACGTCATCTGCGTACCCAATCAGGAAGGTCTGCTCCGGCATCTCCATGCGCGGAATCCCGTCATATGAAATATTCCATAATTCAGGACCCAGCACTGAGCCTTGTGCAGCTCCAGCTGTGAGCTTCCTTCTTTTCGGTCCATCCGATGTTTCGTACACGATGTAGCGATCCGTCAGGTAGCTCTGAATCATTCGAAGAATGTATCCAGGGACCTGGAAATCACGCTGCATCGCGTTTAGAACATCGGCCCACCTGACCGAGTTGAACGCGTTCTTCACATCCAGAAGGACCAACAGGCAGACGGGGCGAGAATGGTGGTTGCCCCGTTCCACGGCTCTGGCAGCCTCCACCACCTCCTGGATAGCGCCGATTGTCGACTTACCACTCCGAAAGCCGTGTTGCCTTTCGGCTAGGCCTCCAGCGCAATGCACGGCTTGCTGGAGTCGGGGTCGCAATAGGCCTTCCAGGAGTTTGCCCGTGGTGTCGAGCAGTAAAAAAAATTAATATTATTAATAATAATAATAACAATAAAAATAATAATAATAATAATAATAATAACAATAATGTCTTTTAAGTATTCTTTGTATTACAAATAATCATTTTAACATTTATTTCAAATTTAAAAAAAATTAACTCAATGCTCGATTAATATCTTCGATTACCACTAGACGTTGTAAAATTTACTCATTACGAGAAATACATTGATCACCAAAAAACAATTGCAAAGGTTTCGTCAAATATGAAGCAACACAGTATTATACAGAAACATGATGCATAAAATATTTGACAAAGCAAATCGAAAACGCTAAGTAATCGGCGCTTCGAGATCTAGGTCGATAACTAATCTTTCATCGATTCGCAAATGAACTCGGCATCGGTGCACGCATGTAACATCCTCGTTCGTTCTAAAAGAGAGAAGAAAGAATAATTTTTTATTCGCGCGTAAGCTCAAAAAGTAGAGAATAATAAAGATCGAGCGGTGGGAAGAGAGGAGGGGAGGAAGGGAGGTTAACGTCGGTGTGCTTAATTGGATGCTCGTTATTATTCCGTTAGCCCCCGCAGCCATGCGGCAAAGAAATTGAGAGAGACGTAAAAGAGAGGGATATATTCGGTTAGCCGGGGAGTTATCGGAAAACAATCAGAAAATTGAGCGAACACGAGGTCCGCGCGCGTATGTGTGCGCGTGTATATGCCCATTTCCCCTTGTGGGCTTTTTTTCCGTCCTCGTTCGCACATTTTTCTCTTTTCTCGCGCTAACTACGGAGTACCGTGGCGACCATCGTGAGCCATACCGCAGAATCCGTTGTCGTTAATCCACGCGTGTCCGGGTTTCACTTTATCGCTCGAGTTTTCCTACTCTCTCTCTCTCTCTCTCTCTCTCTCTCTCTCTCTTTCTGTCTCCCTTTCGAGAGAGACACGTTCTCCTTCGCGTCATCATTCTATTACGCGATAACCATTGATTTTAACCTCGCGATTTTAATCTATTACTTTTGTTTTTCATCGAGCGAGCGCATTTTTTTTCTTTTTTTTATTTTATTTCTTTCTTTCAATACCGATTACGATGAACTGCCGTAGACCGCGAAAGATGAAATTTTCTTTATTTTCTTTTCAATAATTTTTAAAAATTATATCCTCGATTTTTACGACCTGGTTTTTTTTTCTTTTCTTTTTTTTTTTTTTTTTTTTTTTTTTCTTATTGGGATAATAGATAGATAAATATATATATATATATATAATAATAGATAGATTTATTTTTTAAACTTGGGAATAAAAGAGTCTTGACAAGAATTTTATTGCATTTATTAATTTAATAAATTGACGAATCTATCTACAAAAGTTTATAGCAATTATTTTATATTATTTTAGTAATGTAGCTGAAAAACAAAATACGTTCTTCAAATAAAACGTTTTTCGTCCAAATAAAACGATCCGATTTCTGAAATTACGTTAAAATTTAAATATTTACGTTTATAATATCGTATCGCAGAAACAAAACATTCGAAACGAACGATAATAATGACGAATTAAAGCGAAAAATAATTTTTGGATATCGGCTTATCGCGTTAGTAGAATTAACTATTTTCTTCGACGTCGGAAGCCGTAAGGTAGCACAAGAGATCACTCAGTTCGCGCGAACAAAGATACCGGGGTGTTAGTTTCAGCTTGAGTAGCCATCGCCACATATAACATATACGAACTAAAGCGTCCGGATCAAGTATGACCTTAAGCTGTGTTACAAGCCATTTCTCACGCTCTGCTTACCCTATCCAAAATAAATACTATTTTTTCTCTTCTTCTTTTTCTTTTGTTTTTGCTGTTTACATTTGATAAATTATTGTTATGAATTGCTTATTTTTTTTTTTTTTTTTTTTTTTTGTTATTTAAAAAAACGTATTTCAACTTTTTTAATAGTTACCGCTTACCAATACTTAAAATATTAATCAATTTTTATATAAATTTAAAAACAATTTATCGAAAATATATTAGTCGAATATTTAAGAATACTTTGCTCCAATGTGACAAATAGTGACTAAATGTAAAACTAAAAAAAAAAAAAATTCGATCAATATAATCATCTTTTCAAAATCTTTTGGTCACATATTTTTATGCCATAGAATAGATTTTCAAAGTTTATTTTCTTTTCGAAATGCATTCTTCAATGCAATTCTTTCGAATATTCTCACGTAAAATTTCTTTTACAATGAAGAAATATTAAAATGGCTTTCGAATTTTTGTGTCAAATATCTTATCGTAATATCGTTTACTTAAAAATATTATATTTGTTTGTAAAACAATTTATAAATTTTTATAATTATTAAATAATCTTTATCAAAGCGACAAAACTTCTGCGTCATTAAACCAAACGAAAGCAAAATCAAAATTATTGTAAAAAACAAAGAGCACATAACTTTACCTTCCAGCATTTTTTTTAAATTTGTAAATTGGCACTTTAGCACGAGAAAGTTCCACGAGGCCGAAAGATTGTACGTGTTTGCTGGCAAACATATTTTTTCCGGCTTATTAACTCGACGGTAATATTTCGTAATAAACGTGTCTTATAAAACTTTTCATCGAAACGAGAGAGATATCTCAAATGTAAATCGCATGGAGAAGTGATTGAGCGGTTATACTTACGCCTTGCTTTGTGCTCTGTTTCCTTGCACCGGACGCGAAAAACTTACCACGAGAATAATTCAGAAAGCTTGATCGTCACGACGCACGTGTTGGCGACCAACGCCAGAAGTTTCAATTACTTTTATTCTTGACGTCGAGTACGTGGACTTTTCCGATTGCCGTAACACGACGATATCGTTTTTATTTAAATTTCATTTACTTTACTTGTTTTTTATTTTTTTTTTTTTTTTTTTATAAACTTTCATTCTAAAAATAAAATTATATGTAGTCGTTATGTACAAGGTGGAAGATTTATGCTTTGTTCATTTATATTATATTTTGTATTGAGTTTGATATAAAAGTTATTAAAAATTTCATTGGCTAAATTAAACTTTTCAGTTATTGAATAAGCGTACAAAATTCTTGGAATTTTCGAGATAAAATATATTATATTTACAAAATAAATAATAAATTTAAAGATAATTCTTCGATTAATTCACTCAATATGTATTTGATGCTTGAATAAATACTGGATTCAAATTATCATTAAATATTTCTGACTTCACTTGTTTAAAAGTAAAAAAAGGTTGAATTTCTTTGAACGTCTGACCACATCGACATTGCACTACTTGTATATATATATTTTATTTCATAATTTAATAAAACGCGTTAATCTTTCAATTTCAGAGAAACTTTATCTTTTAGAAGATAAAGCGCATAGAAGTATGAATTATAATAATTTTTTATCGAAATCCATGTATGTCAAAAGATTCGATTGCATTTTAATCATCGTTAAATTTCATCAGGTAGATGAATTTAAAAAATCAATCGATCTAAAGTAGAGAAAACGTAAGTTCGATACATCTTTTATCAACGGTTTTATTTCGCAATTCAATATTATTTACAGAGAATCCAATTTTAACGAGATAATTTCCGGTAACTTAACCGAATATTAAATTCGAACGAACGCGCGCCGACTCGTCCTCGGCCATTATCTCGTCGCAACGGAGGAGTCGAAAGAACCGACAACTGCTCGATCGGCAAACAGGAGTGTATGGATTTAAATTCAAACGAACCAGCCATTGTACATATACATATTAAATCGTCGCGTTGAGCAATCGCAAGCTAATAGCACGCGCGTCACTGGTACGGAAATAACTCGACGAGATGAAATTGTCGAAAACGTTTCGCCTACAAAGGTCGAAGAGGAAGAGAGAGAGAAAGAAAGAGAGAGAGAGAGAGAGAGAGAGAGAGCGCGTGAGAGAGGAATAAAGCCGAAAAAGTATCTCTCGCGTTGTCTCTCGTTTGCATCTATAAATGCGAAAACTCGAAAACCGGCGCAATTCGTTAGCGGCTTTTTATTACGCTCCGATGGAAAAGTTTCTCCGCGTGCGCACGTTGTGTAACTAGAAAGAGAGATAGAGAGATACGCTGTCCGCTTTCCGTTAAATACTCGAAACGTACTCGACGATTGTTACGAGCGATATTCTGGATTCTCTCTGGACGAGTCATTAAATTTCGCGCGCTCGTAAACGTGATCGATTGGGTACCGACCGAATGCTTGATGCACGATATATTTTCTAAATTTCTATATTTTCGATATTTTTAAATGTTGCGATACTTTTTCGGTAACTGAAATAAACTTAATATTATAATTTTGTTTAAGATTATAAATATTATTTTTAATTTTTTATTTATTTTTTTTTTTATTCATGTAGTTTTTTCAATATATAATTTATCGTTATTTTTTAGTAAAATGTTAAAAACTTAACCAATTTTTTACATTTTTAAATTCAAATAAATTATTATCAAAGAATTTCATTTATATTTTACATTTTTAATTTACATTTTGAAAATTTAAACAATTTAAAAATTGAAAAACTTTTATGAAAAATAATAATTTATGCTTCAAAGGTATGATTCATCAAGATATTACTATACCTCGGTTAACATACGATTAAACATACGTTATAAAAGCCGAAATATGTAAAGCTACAAATATTCATTATTCTGACATATTAAATGCATGTATCAACTGCTTACAATCGTTTTTTTTTTTTTTTTCTTTATTTTATCAATGATTCAATCAATATCAATACAGCTATGATAAATAAAGTAATAAAAAAACTTGGGGAGTAAAAAAAATTAGAATATATTAATTAAAAGGAATAAATTTTCAAGTATCAAAAATACATATAAATATTTTCCTCTATACCTTTAATGACTTTAATCCGAAGAACTTTGTTTTTCAACAAAAAAGTACAATAAAGTACAAGCGTCGGTCGGAACGAAAGAAAGTTGCGGCAATAAATTAATAAAAGTGCGGTAAAGTAGAATAAAAAATAAAGAAAGAAAGAAAGAAAGAAAGAAAGAAAGAAAAGAAAAATTAGAGGCAAAAAAACAAAAGAACGTGGAATTTAGCCATATGAAAATTTTACGTACCGAGGAGTATATATATATATACATACCCGCGAATTTTCCGATAACTTGGAAGGAAATGCAGAAGAACGCGAGCAAAAAATTATAAAAGAGTCGCCAAATTTTTCAGCTCGCATGATTTACGTTAATTTTTGGCTTCACCTTGTAAAGAGAAATGGTTAGCAGCATGTGCTACGTACGCGAAAGCTCGGCGATGCTTATGTACATGTATATCGAATCTACGTATACGTTTATATTTTCTTTCTACCAATCTTTCTTTCTCTCTTTTTTTTTTTGCAACGTTTTCAATATTTCTCGAAATCTTGCTAGCAAAACCGTCGCGATCGTCGGGCCGTGAGAAAAGCAATAAACTGAATATCAACGACTTACATAGATAAACACTCAGCATTTCTTATTCTCTCTTTCTCTCTCTCTCTTTTTCTCGGTATTAAACAGATACGCAGTACATATATACAGCTAGTAAGGGAGAGACAAAGAGTGAGAGAGAAAAGAAGAGCGAGGAAAAAAGGAAGAATCAAAGAGACTTCGGTTTAGCGATCCTGGAATTCCAGGCACCGGCACGCTTTTCCTCTACCACCGAATGTACTCGTATAGCGCGCAAGTTACACGGGCTCTCAATAAGAAAAAGCTTTGCTTCTAAACATTCTCCACGGCCACTCTTTTTTTTTTTTCTTTACCGTCATCCATTTCGTGAAAACTTCGGGACGAAATCTACTTGACTCTCTCTCTCTCTCTCTCTCTCTCTCTCTCTCTCTTGTTCGTGCGTTTCTTTATTTTTCTTATTCTTTCCTTTCCGCTTATTCTTCTTCGTTTCCTTTCCCTTTTTTTTTTTTTTTTTTTTTTTTTTTTTGTTTTTGTTTTGTTCCTCGCTCTCGATAATGGAAAACACATCCTGTTGGGGTTATTTGAATTTTAAAGCCGACTTTAGTATTTCACTATTTGTAGAGGAAAAAATCTTGTTTTAATATTGTAAGAAGCATCTTTCTTTTTTCCATCATTCAATTATCTTTGCATCGTGTAAAGATAAACTTTTTTTTTTTAATTTTATCCACTCGACTGAAATTATACATTTGCTTGCTTAGAATTTAATTATTTTTTAATGAAATCGGCATACGATATATTAAAAAATCTGCAACTGTTTACCTATTTATTCGAATCTTCGTTTAATATACTCATAGAGAATTAAATTTTTAATTAAATAATTATTTTAATTAAATATCATCACATTAATATTAGAATAAAACTAATGAAATATTAGAATAAAAGTAATATAAATAAATGTACTATTTGTACATTTAATAACTTTAAAAAAATTAAAAATTAAATGATCAAATAGAGTAAATACTAAAAAAGCTTTACTTTATTGATAAGTATTTTTATTTTTATATGAAAAATTTTTATATGAATATTTATGCAGCTTTATGTATTTATTTTTAGGTAAATATTTATGCAGCTTTATTTATTTATTTTTGTTTTTAAAATGAATTCTATTTTTCACATTTAAAATATTTTTTTTTTTTCAGATACTGTTAAATCTATTGTTGCAATAATTTCACGACCTTATTTGAATTGCATGGATTTTATATTTATTTTATTATCGCGGTTATTATATTGTGAATGAAAATTTAAAGAAATAAAACAATACCGAGAGCCGAAGTTTGATTTAAAAATCGTAATTGACATTGAAATTTCAGAGCGTGAAATTAAAATTTTTAACAATTTGAAATACTTTATAACGAGCAGTTTACAAATCGTATTTCGTAGGCGGATATAAAATAAAAATTTTCAAACGAGTAAATTACTTGGGCGAAAAAATTATTTTGAAAAAAATATATTGCAAATGAATAAAGAGAGAGAAAGAGAAAGAGAGATAGAGAGTGAAGCGGCAACGCAGACACAAAGTGGCCGCACAAGGGACTCTTTTCAAGCTTAACTTTCGACGGAGCTCAGACAAAGTTTGGAATATTTACAACGAACTCGAGGTGCATATATATATATACACACACCAACAAACATCTCGTCTCGCTAGAGCGAATCCAACAGCGAGTGCAATATGCTACTCGTACCCGCGTAGTTCTATGAGTTTACGAAGCTCGCTCGACTGCTCCTCTACGTATGTATACATCCTCGCAAGCTGATGTTGGGTGCATCGAATACTTCATATATGTTACACGGTGCGCCTCGATCAATTGTCTCACTCTACTTTCTCTTATGTGATATATAAAGGTGTGTGTGTGTGTGTGTGTGCCCTTCATTCGCTGCGATAATAAAAAATTGATTACAGTCTCTATGCAACATTTTTTCAACTTTCGGTAAAGAATGATTTTATTTTTTACGCCTTAATAAATTCAATCTATTAATGTAAGAAGCAAATTTAAAAATATATATTAAATAAAAATTTTATCATCTGATAAAGAATCATTAAAAAAAAAAAAAAAAAAAAACTGCAAAAACATACGTATAATTACATGTCTAATTTGAATATTTCAAAATATCTTTCTAAACAAATTAAAGCTCAATGATTAATAACTCAAATGCGCGTTACCGTCAATGACTTTATTTAAGTATAGTAAATAGGTCACTCACAGACCATTAATAAGTAATTACAGCAATAAGGAGGAAAATTGTTTTGCGGTTATTATCGCGAGAGTATTTCTCGTTCTGGCACTCAAGATATACCTATAAAGTCGCAATTTTGCCACAAAATTTTATTAACAGCAGCATTTAGTAAAATTATTAAATATCGCGTATCGATAATCTCGGCGCGCTTATTTTAATGAGAAAATATACTATATGTTTAATAAAATTAAAACGAATTTAGATTACTGTATATATGCTAAATAAACTATATATGTAAAAAAAAAAAAAAACAAAAAAAACAAAAACAAAATTATCAACGAAAAATAAAAATTTATCGATCGAAAAATAATTATTTTAATAAATAAACATTATTTAAAAACCTATTTGTCAACGATGAATATCGTTACGTAAACGTTTTATTTGGCGTATCTCATAATGTAACTGTACTCGACGTGTTTTCCGCATAGTTTATCGATGTCAACTCGCTGGCACTCGGTGTATATCACGTCGGCAAATATGTAAGTATATATAATCAAAGTCAGTCACAGGTGTGCGTTTGCCGACGAATGAAATGTATATCAAAAAAATTTTTTGTTTTCGACGGAAATTTACTAAAATAACATTGGAAATTAAGAAAATTAAGTTGTTTGAAGAAAGTTATGTATCGAATATTGATGCAAAAAAAAAAAAAAAAGTATAAAATAAAATTAAAAGAGACAGAAAACAATTATTAAAAAATGGAAAGTTAGCCTTTATATTTTAAAAGTTCATTTAAGACATAACGAATAAAAACTACAATAAAACTTGACTTTCTGATATAACTAATAAACGCAATGAAAAGATTCACGAATCAATTCTTCCATCAACAACGTAACCCACTTTCACCCACTCTCTCTCTGTATTTCTGAATATCTTCCTTTTTCTCCCTTCACTCTTTCGTTCTCTTTCCACCTTCCTCGTATGTACGCGCACACAAGTAACCACGTGTCTCGCGCACGTGTGCCTCTTCATAACAAAAACGTGTATTTTGCCTTCGATCGCTATATACGAGTATACGTTTGCCGACGAATCTGCGCACAAATTAGTGTACACATAAAATGCCCCGTACTCGCGAGGAATACACACGCGGTCTTCGTACCTCCTCGCATTTCTCCAGTATTTTCGCTAAGGACGAAATGAAAAAGAAAAATCTTGTTTTCGTCGTTGCGACGTCGTAAATCCGATTTATCGACTCGCTCGTGCAAGTAGCGCAATCACATCTTATAACTAGTCTATAACTGATTCGTGCTTTCCTCGGAGATGCGTATGCATACAAAACGAATTCTTAATATCAAATTTTCTCCTTCTTCCTTCCAGGATCGAGATATCGCGGTAATGATTACGTGAACCATTCGTCACGCGTTTGGAGATTTAGCTAGCAGCGTATTTCCGCGATTTCTCAGCTATAATGCGCATAATACGTAAATTCGAAAGAGGAGGAAGATATATACATAGAGAGAAAAACAGATAAAGATAGAGAGAGAGAGATAACTGCAGCGTTTGCAAGAAGAGGAGAAGGAAGAAGAGACTGGAGAATGAGAGTGCACGGTTCATTGGGCCGACACGCGCGCAGAGAGGCGTGGATACGCCGTGCGGCTTAACATCCTCTATCTGCATATCTTTCTCTCTCTCTCTCTCTCTCTCTCTCTCCCTTACTCTTGCACTTCTACCAGTGGAGGCAGAGATTATATAATCGGCTTACTACATTATTCCCTGCATATAGCTTATATACATATACACATATACTTATACATGTTTGCTTTCTCCCTTTCTCCCTCCCTCTCTCTCTCTCTCTCTCTCTCTCTCTCTCTTCTACTAGCTATCTATCGTTTTCGCCCTGGCCCGAAGCAAACAGGGAGAGAGAAAAGACTTCTCACGATGCTACAGTAACAGCCTAACGCATAGCGGAGAGAGAGAGAGAGAGAGAGTGTTTTCGGTGGCATCGCGCACCAAATTGATGCATGTACTTGCGTAAGTATGCGAGAGTAGTATACGCGGCGCGCACTTCTCGATTAAATAGTTGTACCGGTAGTAGTAAGTCTGGTAGCGCGCGTGTTTCACGACGATATCGATATTAACTGCTAAACTCTCTCTCTCTCTCTCTCTCTCTCTCTCTCGACTCCGGTGTACTTTCATATCCATAGTGCGCGTAGCGAGACTACGCTACTCTTAATGCATCTTAGTAATGAGACGGAATAATTTAAATTTTTGATATCGAATGCAGATAGTTTTGCATTTTAAAGAAAAATTACCGTTTATAAATAAAGGGTTTAATTCTATTTAACGTGTAAAATGATTTTGGTTAAATAAATAAAATTTATTTAATTTGAATAAATATTCGTTTGTGTTAAATTTATTTATTTCAAATAACTTGAAAGATATATTTTTAACTGTTTGAAATGCAAATTATTTATTTTTCATAATCATAAAGTGAAAAATTAATTTTTTCAATTATCTTTTTTAATCGCGCGCACGCGTATAATTATGACAGAGATTTTTTATTTTTTTTTTTTTGTTATTTTTATACAGTTTTACAAAAAATATCAACAAAATATAATTACAACAAAAATATAATTAAGTAAAACGTTAATTAAATGTAAAATAAATTATGTTTGCCGTATTTTATTAATGTTTATAAATTTTAATTTAATAAAGCTGAAAGTTTTAAAATTACACCGTAAGTTACGTTAAAATTTTTTAATTTTAAATTTTGTGATAAACTATTTGATGGAAAATTCAATGCTCGTCACGTTGATACTAATTGCAAATTTTTTAAATATGATAATTGTACTTTCATGACTTATTTCTTGTTTATAGTGCAATGTTTACCGATTTAATAAATCTGCACTTTATAACATTCTGCTGCTAGCTCCAATATGAAGTATAATATTTAAATTATAATTGCTATTAAAATTACAAGATTTGACTTGCACCCTTAACATTCATTAAGGCTTAGTTTTTTTCTTAAATAAAAGCTAAAATGTCATTTTGAAAGGGACATTTTTTTCTTAATTATTTAAAAATTAAAGCACGCGCAAATTTGCGATTAGCGTCGCCGTAAATGGCGTTGAATTTTTTTTATCAAATAACTTTTTGATAAAAAAAAAAAAATAACATTTTTAAAAAAATGGATAAACATTTAAAGTATACGTTTAGCTGAAAAAAAGGAAAAAATAAAAAAAAAAGAAAGAAATCACTCCGTTACATAAAATCACGTTAAGCGCGTTGCTTGTCTAGTACGTTAATCATTAATCAGCGCGGATGAAATTACGAAAGATTAGACGCGTACTAAAACTCGCGAAATATGTATAACATGCAAATCAACGATATTTATTTGAAAAACGCTTAATTAAAGCGAGCACTCGAATTTATATGCACCGTGGCTCTCGGAGTTCTCTCATATATACTATATACGAGTATATATAAACGTTTGAGCAATTAGCCAAGATTCTCCCTCTTTCTCTTATTTCTTTCCTCGTCGTCGCGCGCGCTCGTTGCGCATGCCGCAATCGATGCGACCACCTGCTCGCCCGGGAGCTCACCTTGTTTTCTTTGCTTTTACCCTTTTACCGTTTAGCCAGCGAAAAAAATTCGCTTCTTTTCTCATCGAGTTGAGTTTCGAGTGTGGGATAAACCCACTTACCGATACGACGGGGATACGAGGCGAGGAGAGAACGAAAAGGAAAAATTTTTTCTTCGTTAAATTCGTAAATTTGAAGAATAGCAATGATTTCACCGTATATATATATATATATATATATATATATATATATATATATATATACTTAACGTCGCTTTTTCTTATTCGCTTATACTTCACGGCTTGTTTTTAATAAATCTAACAAGCGTCGCGGAAAAAGGTTCTTCTTCTTTGACGAATGGCCATTCTTCGTTTTCTTGTGGTATTTTTTTAACTTTTTTTTTTTTTTTTTATTAGAAGCTTTAGAATCTTTATTAAAGATTTTAATTGCTATACAGAGTAGGTAACAGATAATATACAATATTTACATTTTTAATATAAGGTTAATAAGCAGAGATTGAACATTAAACATTAAGATTACAAGATTGAAAGAATGAAACTATGAAAGCGCACGCTGGTATGTTTGGTTTAACTAGTAGCATAGCAAAGTTAATCGGAAAATATATATGAAGTGTATACAACTGATTTAGTAGTTTTGTTCTTTGTGTTTGGTATAAAGGGCAGCGCCAGATGACATGATCAAGATCTTGTTCTTCAATACCGCATTCGCATTTAGGATCACTTACAATATTTACTTTAGCAAGAGATGCAGCTAAATTATAGTGGTTGGATCTACAACGATTGATCGTGACTAGAAGTTCACGCGGAATATGTTTATTAAAGAACCAAGGCTTGCTTTGTTTAGCATAAAAGTTTTGAAAATATAATTTGGCTTTGTGTGCACTTGCTTCTTCAATAAATGTGGTAGATCTGAGAAACATATTTTTTTTGTAGTGTTCTCGAAAATCCGTAAAGGGGGTTTTAAATGAGTGACAGAAGGCTTCAGAAAGACTTGAATTTTTTGCTAGTTGATCTGCTTCATCGTTACCTTGAAAACCTGTATGAGAAGGAACCCAGCAGAAGTGAATGGAGCCTGAGTCAGTTTTGGAGTTGATAAATTCAAGATATTTTTTTTTAATTTCTAATATGTATGGGTTGACTCTGACAGTGATTTTCGTGTTTTGTAGGCTATTTAGAACGCTTAATGCATCTGTAAAAATGTAATTTGCTGCGTTGGGGTTTGAAAGTGCAATATCTAGAGCGTCATTTAATGCTATACTTTCAGCGGTAAAAATTGAGGTGTTTTTACTTAAAGATCTAGTAACTGTAATATTAAGTTTTGGGCATAAACATGCGGTGCCTACGGAAGGGGATAGAGGACTCTTACTACCATCTGTGAAGATATTAATGGTATTATTATGATTGGTGTTGGTGAAAGCTTCATGAGGAAGAGCTGCTGGGTTGTCGTTAGAGAGTTTAGTGAGTTTGTAATAGGGGATAGAGCATGTGAGTGTTTTGTAATCATGAGTATATAGATTAAATTTCTTGGTTTTATATAAATGAGGGATGGTGTCTTTATATTCATGAATACATTCTTCTATAAGCCTTTTTCGTTTATTGTTCCATTTTGAGGATTTTTTAAGGTGGTTAATAATGGTTTTGTGACTAGATAAGTTTTCATTAGATAGAGCTTTAGATAAGTACGAGAGGCAGATGAATTTAGTTCTCTCAGCAATAAAGGGTAGCTTGGATTCGGCAATTAAGATATTGGTGGGAGTAGTTTTGCGAAAACCGAGAGCTAGTCGTATGGCAGCAAATTGAATTTGTTCAAGTTTATATGCAATATTTTTTCGAGTAGGGAAGTAAATGAAACTGGCGTATTCTATGATACTCCGTATGAGACTCTTATAAACAGTGATGAGCGACTGGGGGTCTGCGCCCCACCAAATACCTTGTAAGTATTTTAAAATATTTAGAGATTTACAACATTTATTTTGCAGCTTATTGATATGGGTAGAAAATGATAGCTTATAATCAAAAAATACACCCAAGAATCGGGTATATTCGCTGGATTTAATGTTGTAGTTACTGATTGTGATTTCGGATTGTCCTGGAAGAATATTTCTATTGTTGAAGTGAATAAATACAGATTTGTGGGGGGCAATGTCAAGACCTAGGGACTTTAAGTTGACTTGAAGTGTGTGAGTTGATTTTTCGAGAGAGGATTTATTTGTTGAAAATAGAGCGATGTCGTCAGCAAATTGGGAAACAGAAATCCGAGATGAAGTTTTATGTAATATATTAGAGACATAAATAGTATATAGCAAAGGGCTAAGAACACCGCCTTGTGGGACCCCTTTATAGGCCAGTCTTATAGCATTGTCTACGCTGGAGTGAATGCATCTTTCGTAGGTAAGGAATTTCACGAATTTAGTAAATCGAAAAGGACAGCCGATATCCGCCAGTTTTTCGATGAGGATTTCGATATTAACATTGTCAAAGGCAGAAGAAATATCTAAAAATATAGCGTACATTTCTTTATTATTTTTAAAAGCATTTAATACATTAAGGGTGAGATTGGTTAGATTGTCATAGCAAGATTGGCCCTTGCGGAATCCGCTTTGACTGGTGGGTAAGATGTTTGTTGTTTCAATCCACCACTCGAACTTATTTTTGACCATAGTTTCAAATATTTTGCTAAGGGCGGAGGTTAGGGCGATAGGGCGATAAGTTTTACCATCGGGCTTTTTGATAAGATGAACATATGAGTGTTTCCAGGACGGAGGAAAGTCGCTGGTACGATACATTTCATTAAATATATCTAGTAAGACAAGCTTATACTGAATAGGCAGATTTTTAATTACAAGGTAGTCAATACCATCCAGACCGGGGGAAGATTGTGATTTCCGGGCGTTTAAAGCCACGTTGAACTCAGTGAAATTGAATTCCATTTCTAAAAAAGCATTGGGTTTGCATTCTGGGAGTATGTCGGGGTTAGTAGGTACCCAAGGGGGACAAATTTTATTTAAGGTAAGAATTTGATTATCTGTTTGTAGATGTTCCGGTGTATGCGATGCGTCGATTTTAACCCATTTATTCTTGAAAATTTTAAGCGTGTTCCATACATACCGAGGGTCAGTGTTAAAATTTATACTTTTTACAAAGTCTTTGTATTTGTGTTTTTTTTTAGACTTAAAAATTTTCCTAGATATGGCGACAAGTTTTTTGTAGTCAATGAAGTCATGGAGACTGAGAGTGTTTTTCCATTTTTGGAAGGCAATCTTTCTTTGCAGTATGATAGCATTACACTCTTCATCCCACCATGGGGTGGGGTTTCTGTGTATATTAGGATGAACGTTTTTTTTTGCTGGAGTGTTATAAGAAATAGCTTCTGTAATAGTATTAATAAATACATTGTATTTTGCGCTAGAGGAAAGGCTATCATATTCCATAGAAAGAAATCGTGAGTAGTTTAATTCAAGATAAGATGCAACCGAGGGCCATTCAGTTTTTTTGGAGTAGAGTCTAAGAGATTTTTTTCTAAAGACAGTTTTATCAGCATTAAGATCGATAAAAAAAGGATAGTGGTCGGATCCCCATGTTTCTTCACCGATTTTGATATTAATTTTATCAGCAATTCTACTTGTTGAAAGAATAAGATCAATGTTTGAAAAAGTGTTTTTGTCAAAACGAGAGTAAGAGTCGGTGTTATGAATAAACAATTGGTGATCTTGAATACAATCGTATAAATGTCTTCCATTAGTATCAGTAATATTGCAATTCCAAGCAGAATTGTGCGCGTTAAAGTCGCCAACAAATATATAATCATTATGGGGATTGAAGTTAGAAAAGATAGAGTTCCACTGATTAAGAGACAGTGTTAATCCAGGTGCTCTATAGCAAACAAAAAAATCAAAACTTGGAGTTATGTTAGTAAAGTGTAAACCATAAATTTCGACAGAGGGATCCGGAGATAGAATGTTTGTAATCTCCGTATATGCAATATCATTACGTATAAATAAAATGATGCCTCCACCAGTGGAATATTTTCTATCTTTTCTATAACATTTAAAACCTGGAATATTAAATACAGCTGTGGAGTTATTGAGCCATGTTTCAACACATGCAATAATGTCAACCGTTGATGAGATACGTAGAATTTCCTCTTTGCGCAGACGAATGCTTCTTGGATTCCAATAGAATAATTTTATTTTTGATGTGTGTCTTGAGGTCATTGTAGAATGTGAGGTGTGGAGGTGGCTATATATCTAATTCTTCGGTCGATGTTTCTATGGAACTGGAGTCAGCAGTGCTGGGGTTGTCCAATTTTTTAATAATTCTTGTAACGCGGTGTTTAAGCCTTTTGTGTTCTAGATGATCGTAAATTTTCCTCAGTGTGTCAATAAGTGAATCAACAGAGAGAGAGTATTCTTGTGCGATGGTATACAAATCAGATTTGCCAAAAGAATTAGTTAAAAATTTAGCTAAACAGTGAAAGTCAACGTCAGTAAATGTTTTGTTTTCTTTAAAAAATTTTACAGCAGGTTGGAGTTGAATGATGATATCTTCTAAAGTGTCTCGTGTCTGGGATTTAACTTTCTTTTTGGGTTGTTTGAACGTTCTGAGATCATGTGTAGGAGGAAGAGTTTCGTCCTTTTGTTGAACTGTGTAGAGTGAAGATTTATCTAAATTTGCTAAAGGCTCGCTAGTCGACGAAGATGGAGGTAAAGGACGTTTTCTATTGACGTGTGTGTCGGAAGTATCCATAGTTTGTTCTTGAATGTTGTCGGAGCATTGATTATTATTTTCTATAGGTGGAAAGTCAGTGGTTGTAGTTTGTTTGGCTGGAGATAGAATAGTGGGGATTTCATCATTTTGCGATAGATTTGCAGAAGAGACTCGTTCGGTATTGTTAATATTTTTGCAAAATTTAGCCAAGTGTCCTTCTTCTTTGCAGAGGAAGCAAGAAAGCTTTTCACTTGAAAAGTAAATCCAATAAGTAACTTTATCGTGTACAAGTTGACAAGATTGAGGAATTTTGTTTACATCGTCGGAATCGATATAGAATTGTCGTCTATGACTAAGTAAGTGTGTATATCCGGGATCATACAAGCCTGTTTTCAAACATGTGATTTGAGATTTTAGCGAGACATTATATTTTTCTAGTAACGATTCTATAGCTGTGTTGGGTATAGAAGTATGTACATTGGAAATTAAAATTCGTTTTGTTTTAGAATTAAGAGGTCTGATTTCTAAAGAAAAGTTCTTAATATTTACATGTTTATGATTGTTCACTATTTCGTCCGCTTTTTCCTCCGAATTTAAATATATACAAACTCTATTGTGCGAAATTCGTGATATAGAAAGCATGTTGACAGGATTAATAATTCCACCTATGGCCAGTGCATAATCCCTAATGGTGAGACCTTCTATAGAATCCAATATAATAGCTTGATTCCTTGTAGGACACGTTTCTTTTTGCACTGCTTTAGAATAGCTAAGACGTTGTGACGTGGGCGTAGATTGAGTCATGTTGTTGGAACTTTGAATTTGAATGTCCCTGCTACCAGAAACACTCATGATTTTTTATTTTTTTTTTATGGGGAGAAACTCCCCTTAGATTGAACTACACGAGTTATGATTCTCGCGTATGTCACTTGATTCACTTGATTTTGAGCGAAATTGCGAAATTGCGAAAAGGCACAACACTGTGTCGAAATCAAAGCCAACTCGCGAGCGATCGAGAGACCGTGTTTACAAATACGTCCGAACTCTACGAAGACTCATTGAAGACTCATTTTTTTTTTTTTTTTTTTTTTTAACTTCAAATTGTAATTACTTATTATTAATTGTACAGTTTAATGAAAAGCTATTAATTATTTATGAGAAATTTAACGTTTTTATAAAGTAAAAAATTTATTTTATATGGCATTGTTATATTAGCGACATTTTATTGGGTTTTAAAAACCATTATTATCTTTGAATGAAATAAATATTTTTCAAAGAAAAAGTAAAAGATAATAATCAATATCAGTTATTATCCCGCCAGCAATAAACTCGTGCAAAATAAATGAAATTTTTATATATGTATAACAAAATTATCAGTATAACAAAATAAATTTATACACCTATTAAATATTGTCAAAAAAATATTCCATTAGACTTCAAGGCTTATACTATAAACTAAAAGCATTATACCGACAAATTGAAATAAATCCAACCATTATTGATTTCAAAATTACACTTGCACTTTATTGTTATTAAAAAGTGATTTTGATTTTTTACGACACACAAATGCAGCTGATACGAATAAATATTATTATAACGAGTAAGTTGTTTTTAGATGTACATTTAAACTAATAGTGGTACAATGTTTATGACAAAGTTACAAAGTAGCTCACATCGTTTAAATAATCGTATCATTAACGAGAATCAAACCATTATTTATTTTCCATCTTTCTCTCGTACTCGTTACCTTCCTCGACTTAAAATTTATCAACAAACACTTGATGCCGAAATAAAACAGCATTAAAGCCAAGTGATAAAGCACATCTAGCAAATAACCGTCAAGCAATAGCTCGTAAAAGAAGCTATCTGAGAGCCAAAGCTCTCTCTTCCTCTCTCTCTCTCTCTCTTTTCTCCGTAGGGAGCGTTAATTGTTTTATCTGGCGCGTTACTCCCAGTAGCGCGAACACGGCGCCTTCGTTTTCTACTTATTCTCTTTTTATTCTCTCTCTCTCTCTCTTTCTCTTGCACGGGGTAATCCGTACACACCGAGGATATGACACCGAAGCGAGAGAGAGAGAGAGAGAGAAAAGGTGCGAGTTTAAAATTTTTAATTAAAGCTTTAGAAAGCGGAGAAAGGTAAAAATCCCTGCGTTATACTGTTTGCTCTTCTCTTCGTAAAAAAGCACGATGGTAAAATGATAAAGCGTTAATTATTTCACTGCGAAGCGAATTGCTTGATTAATCTACATACACATATGGACGTTAACCATAAGTAACGTTGTTAGATAATTTTTTATTAAAAAATTATCAAATTTTTAAAGTTTAAGTCTTATTTACGTTTGATAATTTTTTTCTCTTCGTACTAAAATTTATTATGAAAAAATTTCCGTACAATTTTTGGTAAAAAAAAAAAAAAAAAAAAAAAAAAAAAAAAAAAAAAAAAAAAAAAAAAAAAAAAAAAAAAAAAAAAAAAAAAAAAAAAACCGACAATCTAGAATATAAAAAAAAGACAATCTAGAAATAAAAATATAGTATAAAAATCGATACATTTTACAATACTTTTTCCTTTGTCAAAAAGCAAATAAATCTCTAAAAATATAACTTTTTACTAGAAAAAATATTTAATTTTTCCATAATTCTATAGATTATCTTTTGTTAACTAATATTGAATAGGAATTTTTGTTAAAAAATTTTCTATTGCAATTAATATTTAATATTTGTCTGCGTACTTATTGATAGACAGAAAGAGAATTTGATTGTAGAGACAATTTTAAGCTTTTATTTACTAACAACAGCGAAAAAATTTAGATGGCTAATCAAATTATAAAAACAGAATAAAATGGTTTATTCATTATTTCTGTTGATTTTAACTATTTTTAAGAATCTCTTCAACTTGCTTGCAAACTATCTTTCCAGATTTATTTAATTCTGGATTGTTCGCACTATCTTGTGCTACGGAAGATTTTATATATTCCAGATATACTATTTAATGAGAACTTTAAAATTGTAATTAAAAAAATTTTAAAATTAAAAGAACAATTTTTATACAGGTCAAAAAAAAGCTGCAAGTATGCACTCAACCGATTTTGTAATATAAATAAATTTTTGGAAACGCTGAAATCTCATAGCGTATCAAAATAAAATTAAAATTCCCGGATCAAAAGAGTTTTCACCTCGCGAGTTAACTTTATTTTTCGTGCTATTTTATTTTATTCGACTAAATTAAGAAATTCCTTGGCAAGAATATAATTTTCTTTCATTTTTCTTTTTTTTTTTTTTTTTTTTTTTTGCAAACTCACTCTCTCTCTCTCTCTCTCTCTCTTTCTCTCCTAGCGTTACTCACCTGTGTGAAAAAAGAATCATTCGTTTTGAAAAATTAGTGCGTGACCAGTCACTACATATGTATACAACGTCCTAATACCGTATACCTTCCGATACTGGAAAAAATAATCAACGGGGAGATAAGCAAAGAAAAAGCAATTTCGCAAAGGCCGCAATTTTTACGGGTTAGCTATTTTTCATCGTGAGCGACGTGTTCAGTCATTTGTTTAAAAGATGAAAAGTCACCATCAAATCACGACGCGCATAGCTCGCGCGCGCGCGAGCGCGTGAACGTCTCGTCATTCGAGGATACATATACCGTTAATGTTTCTCTACCCCTTATTTTTTTTCCCTCACGTTTTTATTTCACGAACAAAAGAGCCACTGTTCTTATTTCGCTTATTTACAGAAAGAATTACGTAAAAGCCGTCAGAGACTTGACGGATTGGGAACAGCCGACTGCAAAGTTTTTGCAGACTTTGGAAAACATCAAGAATTTCTTCTTCTTTTTTTTTTTTTTTTTTTTTTTTGTGTTTTGTTTTTTTATTTAGAAACTAAAACATTTTACTTTATTTCAGTTATCTTGATGGAAAACACTTGAATAATTACTTTGAAATTGATTTTGAAGGATGCGATAGCCTCTATCTCGTATTGGGCTTTAATGGGGCTTAAATTTATTTTCGATATTAAAGGAAAGTATTATCATTGAATGATTAGTAAATTATGTCAATTTTTAATACTAATTATTTCGTTTTCAATATTCTATAAATTACAATCTTTTTTTATCAAAATTCGATATATAAAACAAAAATATGTAAATTGTAGAAAGATGTTTCTTTCTTTTCTTATTTTTCTTTTCAAACAATTTTAATAATTGGATTAAACAAAATGTCATTAGTTAACTTAAGTTTACAGTTATATTCTAAAAAATCTGGACGTTTAAAATTTTTTTCTGTAAATTATTACATTAAATATACCGAATACCACCTATTATTTGAATTTTTGTTATACCGAATGCAATAAAGCTGATAATAAAAATCGATAAAATGAAAAATTTAAAGCAATCATAACGCTTTAACTTCTCAGCTTTGTAATAGACACGTGTTATGTGACCGCGCCCATATTATAAGATACGCAGTAAAAAGAAGTTTTTGAACTTCTCAAAATCAATGTATATATATATATATATATATATATATATATATATATATATATATATATATATATATATATATATATATATATATATATATATATATATATATATATATAATTCATTTACGAAAAATAATGATTTTTTTTTAATTTTACTTTATTTAATAAATAAATGGTAAATGTGAAATGACTGATTTTGTTTAATAATGAACTTCTTAATTTGTTTATTAGAATAGGAATTTAAACTTACACTTTTTTAATGAGTTTTTTATAATATTTTAAATTAAATTATTTTAAACAAATTTATTTTTTATCAAAAAGTTTATATGTAAAGTTGATTAATGACATATATATATATATATATATATATATATATATATATATATATATATATATATATATATATATATATAACACATTATTTTCATCATTTAAAAAATAATTTAGTAAATATTTCCACAAACAAACATGATAAAATAAATTTCGTGTCTGATCAAATATTTATTTGTATCACTAATCGTTAACCATACTCATTTTAATATTTATTCTGTGGTTAGAATAATATTTAATTTTTTAATTATTTAATTGCGAAATATATTGATCTAATATATAACCAATGAAAAATAATGCAATAAACAATAATTTATAATCTTCATCAGAATACTTCCAAAATATAAACAAATAACCTAGAAGCAGCTATGAAAATCTCGTGAACAGAAGTAAAGAACATTTTAAACTCTTTATCTTTATTGACATCATCGACTTTATTCTTGGAATAACTTTTACAAGCGAAGCTCTAAGTAATAAAATTAGAAACGAATTTGCGCTCGAACATACATTAAAGTTCACGCATTAAAAAAAAAAAAAAAAAAAAAAAAAAAAAAAAAAAAAAAAAAAAAAAAAAAAAAAAATCAAATTGTAAGTTAAAAGCTTTTGATTAAGAAAATCTGCTTTATGATGAAAATAAATTATGTTGTTCTAAAATTTTCAGTAAAAATTGTTTTTCATAATTTATCGTTATTAAAAAAAAATTTTAATTTAAATTGATGATTATATAATTTAAATAAGTTGAAAAAGAAAATAAAATCTCTTTTTAGTATTTAATGAAACTATGTCATTATATATATATATATGAGCGTCGAACTTTACACTGCAAATATGTACATTTAGAAGACTAGATAAAGATTACTCGTGATTTTACCAAGCAATTAAAAGTATTGCAACGTATTGCATTTCTCTTTAAATGAGTTTACGGAAATAAAGTTCATCCAAATGTTCGAGACACAAAGTAAAATGTATGTTTAAGCAGTGTAAAACGTCATAAATAAATATTATCATAAATTTATAAATCTACTACAACCCCAGAAATTAATTCATTAAAAAAATGTTCATAATTTTATGATTAATACACTTTTTATAGTAAATCTATAATTAAAATTTAAATAAACTTTTACCAGCAAAATATTATGTCACTTCAATTTATGTACTTAATTATATTGAATTGTATTAAAATGATGGGTAATAAAATTTCGTACATTAGTGTATTTATTTACAGTTCTGTTAAATATTATATACATGTATTTTTATTTGTAATTTAACAACTTTAAATCTGAATAATTAAATCAAATGTACATTAATTAACTATACATTTAACACAATCTATCATTCGCGTGGAGAATCAGAAAAGTGAATAACATGCGGTACTATACTATATACTATAATCAAGTCAACAGTTCTCAATTATTGTCTTTATCTTTTTTGCCCCCTGTAATTTAATAGCGACCTCTCACATATATTTCTTACCTCTACCATATATACCACACCTAATTCTTCGACCTCGATTTTATTCACATCGTCGATACTGGCACAACTTTCCCTTCTCGTATTTCATCCACGAGTCTTCCCTATACCTTATTACACACATAGAAATACCACATTTACACATAGATATATCGCAGCTTTGTTATACAGCCTCCAATAGTACATCGCTTACTCCCGGTTCTTACTTTACGCTCGTTTTCCAATCAAACTTTAGAAGTTCGTTATTATCGTTATTATAATGCGCTGCAATTTTCTATTGAAACGCGGCAGATAGACGTCGACTTGTCGGTGAAAATTTTGCCAATCTCAGAATCTTTCGAACAATGCTATTATTGAATTACTAAATGCGAATCAATAGCTATTTTTTTTTTACTACTTCGATATGTATACGTTTCATAATGTTGAAAGAAATTTTTTTTAAAAAATTGTCCATTTTTGATGTATTACATTGGATTTGTGAAAATTAGACATTGTAAATAAAAGTGCGTTTTTTTATTATCGACATAGCGTCACAAATTTTAAATCTTAAAATTTAAAAATATTGTTAAAACGCGTTGAAACCTTTCAATGTTTTCAGGTCAATGTAAATCTCTGTAAAATTTATATTTTTCTTTATTTTTACTATAAAAAAAAAAAAAAAAAAAGAAATAAATAAAAAAAAAATAGATGAAATGTTAAAGGATAAAATGCTATTTAAACTGATTATTTCAATCTTTTAAACACAGCTGAAGTAAAAGTTTAATGAAAAAAAAAAAATATATATATATACACTACCGTTCAAAAGTTTGGAAACACTATGGTAATTTGAATGAAAACGACAATAAAACACGTAAGTCATGATTTATTATATACTTAAATCTTAATCAAGCGTTAGATTAACATTTAGTAAAAAATATTCAGTAAAAATAAATGCAAAAATAATATATCTCATTACCTTTGTGGCCATAAAACACGTGTGCCGGTCTCTATTTTCAAGATAAGGAATAACTGCTAAGAAATAAGTAATTTTGTTCATTATTGTTATAAGCACGCTCATAATAATGAATGAATGAACTTCAATAATAACGTGTTTATTTAAAGATTTATTTACAGTATTTTTTTTAATCTAATAAAAATCGGGTGTTTTCAAACTTTTTTACGGTAGTGTATATCCAAACATTCGACAAAATAGTTTAGTTTCGATATTTTAAAATACGATTATTGCTTTATAATATAACGTTTCGTTTTTATTTAATTTTCATGTGCCTAAAATTATAGCGAATACGTAAATATTGTGCGTAGGTTCTAATTTAATTTTGTAAGTGATAAATTAAAGATAATACATTAAACCTACTTTAATGTAAAAACTTTCGGTGAATACTCGTTTATGTATTTAAAAACCGACGTACTCTCTTCAGATGAGTTTGTAAATCTTGTAAAAACAAATTTCCTTAAACTTTTTACAAGCGAAATTCGTCTATATCTCGTCTACTAGTATGCTGCATCAAACTCGTTTAAAATTAATCAAAATATTACTCGTGTAAAGTTTCTATCACGAGTAGATGTCTATATATTGCTTATACACAGATTTTCCAGCTCAAAAAAGCAACATTTGTCTTCTTATTCTATTCCAACATTTTTTTATTTTCTTTTATTTTACGTTTCATATTTTGTTTTTTTTTTTTTTTTTCAAAAATAAATTTAATGCTATGTCTTTGATCTACAAACAATTTAATGTACTGTACAAATGCAAATTTTGATGTCGTTACTGAAAGCTGTGGACTTAAATTATTAAAAATTTCATTATGAAAAATTCTTTAAAGCTACGTTGAACAAATTTTACTCCATTTAATACACGACATTTAACATAATTTATTATTCAAAGCGAAAGTTTTTGCACAATACATCCATAGATTATCGCTTAAGATTCAAAGAGCGATATAATCTTCGAATCATGCAACTCTATAAGTGGAAAAATATAAAAAAAATATAAATTTGAGTGGTTTCTATTCTCAATTTTTATGATTCTTATTTTATAAATTTTGGGATAAAAATAAGAACATTAGCTGAAAAGAAATAATACAACAATAATGTTTTCGACAAGTTTAAAGGATATTTTTACTAAAAATGCATAAATATCGAAATAAGAAAGGCAAAAGAAGGAGCGATATTTTTCAAACATCCTTCATAGTTAAGTTGACTGTAAAATTTATTCATTCGGTACATTAGCTTACATTAAGCCAAAAATTTCCGCTAAAAAATGGTATCCATCTAATAGAAAATACACATAAACTCTGCAGTCGATGAGGTTACAAAAGGAGCACAGTAGTATCGAAAAAGAATCGTAGAAAAAAAA
This sequence comes from Chalcis sispes, assembly GCA_949987625.1. Classification (NCBI taxonomy): domain Eukaryota; kingdom Metazoa; phylum Arthropoda; class Insecta; order Hymenoptera; family Chalcididae; genus Chalcis; species Chalcis sispes. The sequence goes on along the minus strand of OX465097.1, from coordinate 24,989,066 downwards.
AGTGGGAGCCAAAGGGATTTCGTCTCAAATTTATCGACTATGAATCATCTTTTGACGGGTTATTATCTCTCCGTTGGGAGATAAGCTGGGCGCAATGTAATTGGCACTCGGTTTGAAACGAGAGAAGCAATTGCTCCGCGTTTTGTGTGTTATTTCCTCGAGCCGTCGTAGTTTTTTTTTCTCAAAATGACGTCACGCTAATGAGACATCCAAGCCGAAATATATTGCGTAAATGAAACTGTTATTAGCTTCTGTCGAAACAAAAATATTTAATTTTCATATAATAAGCATTTCTATACCGCGATACTTTATGTTGTACGATAATTTTGTGCTTATGTTATGTAATAACGCGCAAACTGTTAACAATTTTGATAAGAAAAAATTAGTTTATATATGTATACGGAAAATTTATAACTAAGATACTTAAAAAAATTAAAATTAGAATAAACGTTGGATAGTTCATTTTTCATAAAAAAAAAAATTATAATCGGAGGTTCGAATGAAATGTTTGATTTCAAAAGTAATTGAAAATCTATAAAAATCATTTGTAAAAGTCATATAAACCAAAAATGACGTTGCTCTTGTTAAACACTCGTAACTATAGATAGTCTTGGTAGAATTCAGTTTTAAGAAAATTATTATAAGAATAATGATATTATCCAAATGTGACTGTTTTATTTTTTGATAAAATAGAATATATTAACTTTCACATAGTCGCGTTATTAATATCTATACATCTGAAATTGAGGCAATAAAATAATTGAGGCAATAATGTGCATAATAAATTCTACTTCTTTGTTACAAATGTTGTATTAATGCAATTCCTGTTTAATTCTATATTTAATGAAATTTTATCTATTATTACTATTATTATTTATGATAGACTGAAATTATAAAGATAATTATGTGTTAAATCAATTAATTAAAACTATTGACATACTACAACTTGATTCTCTTGATAGCAATGTTTTTGTTGACCCATATTTACGAAAGTATTTTTTAAAATTTTAAATTTTTGCAAAAATATTTATCTTCTTTTTTTTGATTGAAATCATACATAAATAAAATAATTTTTAAATATATATTATTAATTTTTAAATATTCATTATAATGAACGATAAAATAATGTACAAACCTAGCTGATGTTCAATCATTCCTGAAATTCTTAATGTTTTACTTTTAATTTAATTTCCTTTTATTTTTTATATTATAATTATTTGACAATTTATGTTTAAAAAATATTCATAAACGCACAATGGTAACATAACTTTATCAAAATTTTATATAAAATAAAAATTTATTTAAAATAAAGTTCATTTGTTTAGTTAATCAATATTTTTTTATGCAAAAATATTACCAATAAATTTAAATTAAATTTATGGATTTATTAATTTACTAATAATTATCTTGTTAATATTTCAGTAAATAGAAATGCATAAATCATTAATTACATACAATCACAAATTTTATAAAGTTAATTTTAATGTACAGTGTATAGTTAAAATAGTTGAACAATTTAAAAGATTAACTTTCGTTTTTCTTTTTTTTATTCATTTTTTATTAATATACTAGATATACGTAAAAAAGATATGTATAATGTTTAATGTTTATTTTAAGTCAAATTAAACTTTTAGATAAATAATACTATTTTATAAAAAATACTTAAATTCTAAAAAAACACTTTGTTCAAAATTAATATACGATATTAATATAATAAAACGATGAAAAATAAAAAAAAAGTTTTTGTTATTAAAATGAAAGTAATCATTGATAATAAAGGGTATTTTTTAATAAAAAAGCATAAACGTCGTATTATAAATGAAGATAGATGGGCAATAATAATCATTATTATTATTAAATTGAGACAAATAATGAACGCGAAGGATTTAAAAAGTGCGGTAAAAAAGAGAATATCATGAACGTCTAACAATAATATATTTTGAAACATATTGTCAATTGGGAAGATAGACATTATAACAGATAAACTATATTTCGAAACGTAAGACGTCGCTGCTTAGGTTTCGGCGCTCTTGGTGCGCATAATAATATATACGCACGCATTATAATACAATGATATGACGTCTTGCGCGATGCGTGGTACAGAACGATATTTTTTCGCATAATGCATTCAGTGTACTTGTTATCTCGTGATTGTGTGTCTGTGACATAGAAGAGAAAAAGGTTTACAGAATTAGCGCGCGCGCGCGCGCGCGCGACCTTCGGGAAGATTATTATTTACGAAAAATCACTGCTGAAGCTTTATTTTACGATTATAATCCGCGAAAAATTATACGAGCTAAGATACAATGATTGTATTTTTCTTTTTTTTTTCTTTTTTTTTTTCTTTTTTTTTTTTTTTTTCAATCGCACCTTGAATAAGTAAAAAAGAAGAAGATAAATCCGCGCGTCACAAAAGCAGACTGGTTTTTGTCCATAAGCTCTGCCCGAAGGACTTTTACAAAGTCGCAATAAAATCAACGTCTTTTTTTTTTTTTTTTTTTTTTTTTTGTGTTTTTTTTTTTTTGTTTTTTTAGTCATGCATACGGCCAAGCAGTATTTTTTTTTTTTTTTTTTTTTTTCTTTTTGCACTTACATAACACTTTTATAACTCATATATTGTTTATACTTTCTATCGACCTCGCCCACTTTTCCCCCGTTTGCGTCTTTCGTTAGACTTTTCATAATCTATAACTTATACATAGTACAATACAATATTGTGCAGTCTGTTAATGACGATCTAAATTTAATTACAGGTCGTGTAGCGGTGATAATGTACACACTCGGAAAAAATTTTCGCTTACTTCGACAAAATTGACATTCCAATAAAATTAGTTATTACGATATACGGCTAATTCAGGTATTCGAGTTTCCTTGTAGCTTTCAATTATATCAGTAATTTCCATATTATTACGATGGAAACGATAAAAATATTTTATAAATTTATATTATATCAATTTACCTAAAATACAGAATAATATATTCGAAAATATCTGATAACTATTAGAAGATTTGCTTTATCGTTTTTAAAATATATGTACATACACATATATATTTGAAGCATATTTAATGATCGATTAATTATCTATTAATTTACATATTATTTAAAAAAATTCTAAGCATATATCGATTAAGAAAATAGATACAATGATCAAACGATTTTGTCAAATCGAAAATTTATTCTCCAAGTGCATTTTATAGTGCGATAGTCACTTGATATGCGTAACATGTGTTTATACTTATATGCGTATTATTAATTTTTTTTTTTTATTTATTTAATTTTTTTTTTTTTCTTTTTTCTTTTTTGTTAATATATTTTATTTAGATAATTGTCTTTATAGGCTTTCGCGAACGTGAATTAGTGCCTTATTCAAAAAAGGTGCACGATCGAGATGATGCCTTTTTGTTTCTGTAATTAAATTCAATCGCTTACTTATTTATCTTACTTCTCTATCTATAACCGCCTTTTAAAGCACACCGCAATTAAAGCTGGATAAAGTATTTCTTAATTGACACCATAGAGAATCGAAAGTGGTCTTCAAACGGCGTAAAGTCTTAAATAGAATTATAATATTTTTATGTGTAAAATTGAACTTTTTTTTTAATTGACGATATTAAAATGAGCAATAGCAATATTTTTAAGAGATGAAAAATAATTTCTTAATTTTTTCTTTTTTTTTTTTTTGTTTTTTTTTGTTTTTTTTTTTAATATCTTTAAGATGGATTGTATCAGACAGGACATATAGGGAAATATTTTAAACCTAAAAAAGCGTAAATCTGAAATACGGATTAATCTCCAACAGTATTTTAGTTTGTATTTCTATTATCGTTTAATCAGCATAATTTATAAATATAATAATTGCTTTTTTTAAATATTTGTAATATTTAAATAATTATATGTATATGTTTACAAGTAAAAAAAATTTTAAATATAAAAATCCTATTAATTAATAGCGTGTAATAAAATATAATTAATACAACTTTAACGTATATGTTTTCATAAACACTTAATGATTATCATTAAGATGATATAAAAAATTGAATTTTACATACACGTGTAAATCACAAGTATAGAATATAACAAAATTATAAATAAGCTTTGTGAAAATATTTAGAGAGATTCGAATTTCAATTATATCTTATTTTTTGAACATTTTAGAAGAATATTTATCTGTTAATAAGTTTATATTGTAAAAATGTGAGTAAGAATAATGAATAATGATAATTAACTTGTATTCTCACTTTTTATCATATTCCGCATATCATTTTACATCGAAAAAACATCTCTGCAAAGTTTTTTGGCAATTTTAAAAATGCTAATAAAAAATTGTAGAATAGTTATGAAAATTTTATACAAGTATTAAGATATCCATTTGATTTTATTTGTGTTTCTTTATGTTCAATTGCCAATATATTATACAAAACAGATTGTTAACAATTTTTAATTTTTACGATTATATAAAATGTATATTTTCAACATTTTTTTAATGAAAACTTTATTTCGATATTTTAATATTTATATTATGTTTTTACAATGTTTTTATAATTTTATTTTATAATATTTTAACTTTATAAAGAGAAATTGCAAAGATATTTCTCCATCATATATTGTTATGTAATATCTTTTAAAATTATATAAAATTTTTTATTATTATTGAAAATATTATTTTTGAATATGTATAATTACATAAGATAGTGAAAATTTGATAATATTATTTTTTATTTTAAACATTATTTTTTATGGTAATAAATAAGTTTAAAGAAATTATTAAGAAGTTTTTATATTTTGTTAATTTAATAAATTATTTTCATTCTTTATACTAGAAATAGCAATTCAAGACCATTTTCCATTTTCTACATATTTTTTTTAAATGCATTTAACCCAGCTCAGTGTCATACATGCGCATTTGTACATTCCTACATCATTCACAACTTTTTTTTATGTAATTTTTTTTCTTCTATTTTTTTATTATTTTTTTTTATTTTTTTTATTTTTTTTTTTTTTATTTTTGTAATCTTAATTTTATGATTTTATATTAGGAAGTTTATAATTTTCTTCCCCTACTTAAAATCGAGTATTTTTAAACCATGGTGGTATCTGAAAAAATTATAGACTAGATTAATACAATTCAGAGCAGTAAAAATTAAAAATTTTTTTTACTTTTTCTCAATAAATATTAAGCGTTATTGAATTTCTAATGTGAATGATTCAATTAATATTTATCTTACAACAATGACTAAGATATGATGTATGTATAGGCACTTTCTACGAGTAATCGAAGGATCCGAAATAAAATCGTAAAATTTTTTTTTTAATTTTTAATACATAAGCACACGATAATAATTCGTTAAATAATTTAAAATGAATTTAATATTTGGTTTATATTAATAATTTTTAAATATGAATTTTTTTTTAAATATCAAATATTTTAATTGTAAAATTTTATTAACTTTTACCTCTAATATAAGTGATGTAAAGTTTATGTTTAATTTTAGGAACATTTAAATGCTTTTTAAATTATTATTTTTCACATGCACATAAATAATTTATAAATTATTATTTTTACATTATTTATTAATTTTAATTACAGTTTAATAAATTTTAAAATCTTTAAAACATCACTAAGGGTCAACAACAAAACATTTCAACTTGTGCGAAAAATAACAGACGTTCGTTTCAACCGTAATAATTTACAGTTAAAATGATTTGACCCTGACTCGAAATTACTCGAAATAATAATTATTTATTCATTTTTTATGAAACCACCATGGTTATTATGTTTTACATAAACTACTTAGTCTTTATTGCTATGGAGCTATAGCTGTGACGACGTCACGTTTTATTGACAGTTGAATAATACTGGTGTTTTTACCATAAATCAGAACAAATGAAAAAGGTAGTAAAAAAATTAAAAAAATAGTTTCACACGATGAAATCATATGCATCTGCATTACCATTGCACCTTTTAGTTGAGATATATTTTAAGATGATTCAAGCAACTTCATTATTACCTGTTCGGTAATTAGTTTGGATCGTCATGGTTATTTATTATCAAGGCACCTATAATGTTCGATGTGAAATGCATAATGCTCGCAAAAAACGATTAACGAAAATCATGATTTTTTTAAATCAAAGTTTACAAAATACAATTTAAAAACATAATTTAATAATCGTTTAACCCTTTCAGTTATAACTTATACATTTAAAAACGCAATATTGATATTAATTAAATATTGAAAATTGAAAATATTTTTGCCAATTGTAACACATTTAATATTATTTAATATACGATTCATAAATACTTTCTAAAATAAAAATATATAAATTTGAAATAATTACTTTAAACATTAATAAAATAATTGTTTCAAGATATAATATTTGGATTGATGAATATAACGTCTTTTATAATGAATAATAGGAATAATACATCTGAAAGGGTAAAAAATGATGTGAAAAAGGTAAATAATAAAAGCAGTTTATACAAAGGAGTAAAGCGTAATGGAACCCTCCAGATTCTCATTGCAAGCAAATGTTCATACATAAAATCAATAGATTTTCCTAAAAATTATATGAAAAAAAAATATATATATATATAAATATATGATATTATGCGGACGCCACTATACTATCGAAATCCAGAGGGTTTTTTTGGTCAAGTCAATAGTACGTGCGCGTAAAAGCCTACGTGAGATTCTTGACTAGTACTTACTTAACTTTATGTTTAAAAATCATTGCGTTATACGCTTCACACAAAAATTGCACTCACACCTAATTCGCTGATGATGTTTTATAAACAAATAAGTCTTAAAAATAAGATAATAACGAATCTCAATGGCGGGCTATGTAACTATCTCAGTCGTACGTAATTCTCACTTACGTCTTGAATTCTTACGGGATGGCCAATCTTAAAAATGTAGGGTCTACCGCAGCGACTCTAGATGTGATAAATGCATTAGCACAGAATAACAAACTTTGTAATTGTGAACATTCCAATTCCTGTAAAAAAAATTGATATTTAACTAAGTATAAAAAATTTAACTCCAACTGAGAATTCAGATTAAAATTTTTTTTTATATATTACATCCACGCCTAAATATTTTATTTTTTATATCATCAGAGTAAGTTTATATATATTTAGATTTAATAAATACAAGAAACAAATTCTTAAATTAAATATTTAATTTAGAATTTGTTTATTAATTTTTATCTATAGCTATGCAAACAAAAATTTGATTTATTACCGTTTATACTCGAATGGTTTTAAATATTCTACATAACAGATTTTCAACAATGCAAACAATTACATAATAATTTTATTATTTTATTTTTTGAAATAAGAAAGTTTGATTAAAAATGCTTAATTTAACTTTTTTCATCTTAATTTGATAAAAATTTATGCTACCTTAGTTTCAATAGCAATACTATCATGTTCTTGAAAATGCAATTTCAGCTTGCCCTTTCCATCGTCACTAGAGCCCCGAAGTTGATGAAATTTGTACCTCCAAACGGGCTCGGTCGTTCCTTCATACGTCAAAGTGAATCCTTGAGTCCAATCTAACGTTAAACCAGCAGCACGTCCGTTTAATGTTACCGGAAAAGTTTTACTCTGCAATATAAAAGTTAAAAATTTCAATTAATATTTTAATTACAATTAACTTTTTCTATTTTGAATTCTTAAAAATTTTAAGAATTTCTTTATAAATTGATTAAATTTTCATGCAAATTTAAATTAAAATTATTTTTTCGCAAAATTGAAAATAAATGTAATAAGCTTTTAATTCAACTATTTTTGAAATTCTATTTCAAAGTACATTTTTATGATAAAAAAAAAAGTTGAAAGGAGTATTAAATTTAACAGAATATTTAATTAAATATTCTTCGTTAATTTACATATATTGTATTCCTTAAAATTTTTTATAAAAATCGTATTTAAATTACTTAATGTTGAATACAAATTTTATAAAAAAAATATACTTGAAGTAAGAAAATAAGTTGAAGAACTTTTATACCTGCCACAATCTATTTTTTACGTCCTATAGCTTTGTATTCTTTGGCTCATCGCCAAGAAAATTTAAAACCACTTGTAATTCGTAATTCTAATGAGCCACAAAATTTAAGCTCCTAGCAAAAGAAAATCATGCATATTAAACAATTGGAATAAAATTAGTCACCTTGAGGTCTCTGACAGCGGCACAAACAACGGTGTGCCAGGCTGTCTCGATTCTCAGGAGTTCTTGCCGTGTTTCTACGCTAAGATATCGAGGTTGTTTGTCTGGACTTTGGACCAAAAAACAATGTTGCCGCTCGTCCACATTCTCTGATTCACGCATCACTCTGAACAAGATTAGGTAGACTTTGAAGGTGAGTGCACAGCGTGACCAATCGCCTATATTACACTTTAAAAAATAAAGACAAAAAAAATTAAATTAATTACAATTTTATCTGCAAATATTAATAATTTTGTTAATTATTATATTTAATCTAACAAACAAATTATTTTATTGGAAAAAAAAATAATAAATGACACTTACTTTCTTAGGTACAACTCTAAGAAATAGATAATAATTAATGTTTTATGGTAATGGCAAATGACTTTTTAAAAAAACGGATAAATTTCGTTTATTTTTATTACAACAATAATTGCAAAAAAATTGATTTGTAAGAAATGAATTATTTTTTTATCAAGAAAATTAAATTGGAAGTTAATTATTTTTAAAATTTAATTTTATCAATGCATTATAAAAGTAATAATATATTAATATATAATTTTTTAATTTTATAACAAAATTAATTAAAAAGCAGGTATTTATTTTTGTAAATGAATATAATTTATAATAATGCACAAATTAGAAAATAAAATATAAAAACGCCAATGTATGCTACTTTACTTATTATTAAACTATTCCATTATTCTAAAAGTATACAATGTATTAGTGATAATTTTTATAATAAATTTTATTATACAAGTTTAAGCATTTATATAAATTGTACAGCAAATTTTTAACTGGAATTTATATTATATAGTAATATAATTAAATGTAATGATATTAATTAAATAATAAAGCACTTACAGGTGGTGTTTCAAAAAGAAATAAATCTGGACCCTTTAGTGCAAAAAACCTTGGTCTGTAACTTTGCCATAATTGATTGCTGTTACTAACAGCTTCATTCACCCAACCCATATATTCTATTCTTTCACCAACTCCAAAATTTCGATTGTACAACTTCATCTACAATTAAAATAAATTGATGGGTCACAAAATTTATATGTATTAGAAAATTTTAATCTAAATATTCTTATTTACCTGTAAATATGTCAAACTTGTAATATTGTCAGTAATATACTTAAGCCACTGACTAAGAATAGCAGTGTCATCACAATGTATTACTCCTGTGCGAGCTCCATTTAAACCTCGAACTTCAAAGGCATTACGACGTAATTTATCAGTGCCGAAAATGTATCTTGTTACATATGCCATCATTAAGGGTACTAAATAAAAATTTATAATTAATAATCATAAAAATAAAAGATTTAAAAAATTTATCTTTGTGAACCTGTAACTATATCAACCCATTTCTTCTGTTTAGTCGAACTCGTAGAAGCATTTGAACCTTGTCTACTATGCCCACCTGCCTTTGGACTACTGGCAGTTAGTTTACTTGGAGAGACCCAACCATCTTCTGCAGCTCCATTACTAGTATTATCTAACTTTTCTTCTTTTTCTGTAAATCAAGAAAATAATTTTAAAAGAAAAGTATATTTTAAAATGAGAATTTTTAAAAGAATTAATAAAAAAATTTTTTAAAATTATAAAAATAATTTAAATATTTTTTAAATCAAATTATATACATTTTAGAAACATAAAATATTAATATTAAGTTACATTTTATAAAAATATACTGTCTTATATTGTTGAAAAGTTTATTTTACCTGTCTTTTGTAAAAATGGCTTCGCTGCTCGATAGTGCTTAACAGTTAAAACCACAATATCACCAGCATTTCGAAGAATGTTAACAGCATCATCATGATTGCATGCGGTAATATACTCTCCATTGACTGTAAAATATAATTTTAATAAATTCCAGAAATATAATAAAAAATCTAAAAAAAAGAGCGTTACTTAAGTATCATAAAACAGTAAAAAAAGTCATAATATGAATATCATTTAATGGTTGACAGAGACAAAAAACATTGAAATATCTTTCAATATTGACTATTCCAACTGCATATATAAATTTAACATTAACAGGCTTCTCAATATTGGATTATTGAATTTCAATTGCAGTCTTTAAACTACAGATAATAAATTAATTAAATTAATTAAAAAGTTTAAATTTAATTCAGAATCGTTTAAATTTACCTTTAATAATAGCATCACCAACAAAGAGTTGTCCACACTGATCCGCAGCTTGCCCCTTGTAAATTCTAGATATAAGCACAGGTAATTTGTGTTCAGCTCCTCCCTTTATACTCAAACCTAATCCTCCAACTTTTTGCCGTGTTATTTGTACCATCCTTTCTTTAGTATCTGTAGGTATCTTGTTATGACTTGCCATTTGCTTTGAAATATAATTATATGAATACGATTATACTACAGACATTAAATTTATTTTTATTATAGAATTATTGAAAACTTTTATACCTCCAAATCTTCTTTTTGAAGTTTTAAAACTTCCATAGTGAGGTACAACCTTGTTGGTACAGGTTTGATTTTGCCATCGCTCACAGCTACCATACCAGTCCTCACCTTTCAAATCATTTAAATATAATTAGTTTTATAATATCATTAATTTCTTTCAAAAATATTAAAATATGAAATAATTTTTACAGTAGATCTATTTATAACTTAAAAGACTGATTTCATTAGTCTATAAATTATTTAATCAATAAATTAAAATAGATGCAAGGGAGAACTTGATAATATTTTTAAAATTTAACTGTAAAAATCTAATTATCTTTAATATGTTGTAAGCTAAAAATTAAAATTTATGTTATTTAATCCATTGAGCGTCATTGAATAATTATTTTAAAAATAGTTTAAAATTTTAAACATTATAATAATAATAGTACTCAAATTAAAAACAATATTTAACTAAAATTTATTAACTAATTTACACTAAATTAGTTTATATACTTTAGTTAATGTAAATAACTAAATACTCAATAAATATAATAAATTAAGCATTATTTAATGATTTTAATTATAATCCTTACTTTACTAGCATAAGACTGAACAAGTATTTCAAATTTTTAAAAATATTTAAGTATTATGTGAAATCATGTATACATTAATAAATAAAATATGAAATTTTCGAAATATTTAAAGTGCATTCAGTTTTTATTCAGATTAATTTTCATAATATTATGATATTATTAAATATTTATTTTTTATTGATGTAGAAATTAAAAAAAAAGAATTTTTTTATATCTTTATTAAAAAATTTTGAATAATATATTAATTAACCGAAATAACTCTTTACATATAACAAATATAAACCCGGTAGTCAAGTTACGAAGTGGGGCATAAATTAATCTCGAAAGCAATGAATTCTCGCGGTCATTCTTTTCGCATCAAGTATTCAGCTTAACTAAGTACATAAACGATCGCAAAATAAAAAAAAAAATGAAATAATGTCTTATCCTATAAAATAAATCTAAAAATAGGCTGATGTACACGCATGACTGACTAAGCAGTAAATTTCCTTCTTTTTTTCCGTGCTATACAAACACAACGAGTCCTCGTTTGGTGTATGCATGTATGTACGTATAATGTCGAGGTTCAAAGAACTCATCAAACATGGATTAGTGACACGCTCTCGCGCGCGCGAGATACCGTCGACTACCTATTTTACTGCTTTTCTGGTGGATGGATCAATTAGATACGATTATCGCTCGAATTAGAGTAAAGCGCTCAATATTCTCGGGAACATACGAGGATTAAAAACTAAAGAGAGAAAGAGAGACATAGACAGCGAAAGAGAGAGAGAGAGAGAGTGAGAGAGAAAGAGACAAAACAGGAGAGCAAGTTTTAAGCTGGGAGAGATTCTCGCGCGCATGGCAGGAATAAAGTTGAATAGTAGGCTGAGCTGATATGGCGTTTCGAATTTCAATGAGCCAGCGAAATCTGCAAATAAAAAAATTGAGACTTCTGCCGAGGGACGAAAAAAAATATACGGAGAAGTCACGCTGCTAGACACATGCACAAGAGAGAAGGAGAGTGAAAGAGAGATGTATAGGCAAGGAGAAAGTGATTGCACGCGTGGCCCTTTATGCCCTCGTCACTTCGTTCCCTCTGCGCTTATAAAGTTGACTTTATCGATCCTGGAGGGAGGAAGAGCATGAAAGAGAGAGAGAGAGAGAGAGAGAGAGAGAGAGAGAGAGAGAGAGAGAGAGAGCTAACACACACGGAGCGCGCGACTTTAGTCCTCAATGGGCGACAAGTTGTCTAGAGGGCTGCGGGATACAAGACTTGTAGAGCGAGTTTTGCCCGGGTGAACACGGCCGCCGCCGTATCGCACACGACGGTTGCGTCGTAATACGCGCTCCCGCACTGCACGCTCTCCTGCTCTAAAGCTTCACTACAAAACAGATGCAGCGAGTAATTTCTTTTATTTTCCTTTTTTCATTTACCCTGCTTTTTCTACTCCGAAATCCTTCGTCTTTTCTCGTTTTAACTCTCACGTTGAGCGAGAAACCTCACTTTTATCTCGGATAAAAATTGTTCGGTTCACTAGTGCTGCTAAGCCCAAAGAGAACATGAAATGCAAATTACAGATTAAATTTTCCTAAAGTTTACTCGAACATTTGATAAAGAAAAAAATTTTCTTGTTTAATTAAAACAACATCCTTTATATTTAAAAAAGAAACTGGAATAAAATTAATTGCTTGTAAAATAAAATATTCATGTTTTTTAGTACTTTTTATACAAATTTCTTTCTAAAATAACGATTTCATCATAGAACAGAAATGTAATCAATATTTCCTTTAATTACGATCTATTTATATCCCTTAAAGTACATAAATCATAAACCTCATCATAATTTTTTTAATTATTAAAAATGCACACTATTAATTATTTTTTTAATTCTTTTTTAATTACTTCATCAAAATAATTTAATGAGTAAATTAAAAGAATAGAACGTTTTATTAACAAAATTAAACTGTCAAAAAACGTATGCAACTTTTATCTTGAATATTTTAAAGTAAACCTTAGGCATACACCTTTCAAAGTAAAAAAAGTAATTTTACATTCCTTAACTAGAAAGAAGTGGGAGAAAGGGAAAAGACTGAAGAATCCGTTAATCGTCCTAAAAAAGCGCTTGTACACTGAAAGGGCAAGCTCATCTGCAAGGAGTCGGTGCACGCTGAGTGTGTACATCGCGCTTAGCGTATGTACATGCAGGTGTGCTTCGTACAGAATGGAAGAAATAGTCGATCGTTACCTTGAGGTTCTGCTCGAGCGTCTCCTCAATTGCAGTACACATCTTAGTCGGATTGACTCTCATTATTCTCCTCAGGCCGCCACGGCTACTACTACTGCTACTACTTGGTACTGCTGCTGTTGCTGGCAGTTGTTGCTCCTGCTGCATCCGCGGTTCTGCGACCGCAGCCGCCGCCGCAAATAGATTGGACGTAGGAGGAGAGGCGCGAGGCACGGCGACGTCAACGACGGCGCGGCCACGATGCCGTTGCACATGTTTTGTCGGGCCCCCGCCCGCGCACGTTATTGCCTGCACTTTCGCGGTGTCATGCTTTCTTGTTTAAATGATGAACACACAATCTCTTGGGCCCACTTAAAAGTGGGTAAGGAAAGAGAGAAGCTAATTGCGTACACACTAACGCGCGTTCTTACTAACCGTAGACGACCGTCCAGCGGCTCGTCATCGTCTGCTGCTGCTGCTCGCTCCGCACAGGATGGAACAGCGCAGCAGCAATTCTCCTTCTCTCTCTTTCTCTTTTTATACTTCTCTCTCCCTTCCTTTATCCGTAGTTGCATATGTGTACTCGCACACGCGCGCAACGTCCACGAACATGGAGTTGCGCATGCGCTCACTGCATGGAACTTTTTTCCCCTTTCCATCGTTTGCACTTCCTCTTTTTTGAAGCCGCGCTTTTAAGTAAGATCTTCTGGCTTTTCAACGCGAACTCTGAATATATGTGTATATTAAGATGTATAAGCAAGTGTCAATACATTTTTCTTTTTGAAAAATAATAAATCATTTCCATCCAACATTTTACAATTTTACAATATTGACGAACATCTATTAAAAGATTCACTTTTTCAGCTGTTGAAACAAAACATGAACTTAAATTAGTATATTTTAAATTGTTGATTTTTTATATCAATCGCGCTTTGTGCATATATGCTTAAAAAATAATACAAAAGAATGTAAACTTAATTAATATGAAACGCGTAGTACAACTTTACGCAAATTCTCGTAAATTAAATAGTCTACTGTAATTAAGAGTATTCTTAAATTAAGCTTAAAATATACTATACGTAATAATAGCATCGCGCAGATTAATAAAACATCTACTTTATACTTATTACATGGAAAATATTTTTTAAATTAAAAATAAATATTAATTATTAATTCATGTATATAAATATAATAAAATTTGCAGATCATAATTTTAGATTGTAACAAAAATTTAATAATTTAATTTAATTTGCATTCTCAGTTAAGTATTATGAAGGTAATTTGGCATTTTAAGTATTTATTGTATTTATAATAATACTATATTATAATAAATTAATTTATTATTTTAAAATAATTTTTATTTATTTATTAACCAAATTTATATGCATTAAATGACATTAATGATGGTAAATTACAAAATATCACTGTGATTTGCTAATAAGAATATCAATTAATATGTTTTCACACTTTTTTTTACACATTTTATTTTCGAATCACGAGAGATTAAAGACAAAAGCGGCTTTTCTTTTTCATATAGAGTGAATCTAAAGCTTCCCTTCTTCAAATATAAAAAGTAGCATAAAATTATTGTGTAAACGTTTTAGAATTCATTGATAAAAAAATGAAAAGTTCTTAAGTAATTAATGGTAAACATTTTACATAATTATTTTATAAAATAATTTTTTTAATATCAAAAAGTCTTTTTTATTATTTTCTGAATAGTACAAAAATGTCAATTAAAATTTATTTGCAACAAAAATATTTAAGAAATTATCGTTAGCTATATACAATAATTACAATTTTATAAATAACTTTAGATGTTAATAAATGATATAATTAAACTGTCTACAAAGCAAATGAAAATATTTTTTTTCATAATGAAAATAGATTTTGCTTTGTACAAATATTAATTAATGTATATATTAAAACTTCATGTACAAATTCCGTTATATTTTCTGCATAAAGATTCGTGTAATAAGCTTTACAATTTAAACTTCTTTCATATATATTTTTAACGTAATCCACGAAGTATGTTAAATTTTATGTGAAATTTAATTTAAAAAATCCTAAATAAACTTATTTATCACAATCGAGTGACATTATATCGAAAAAGATTTTATATTAACAAATTAATATTTTACCTCGCATCAATAATTTTGAAGTCTCCACTTAAAAATTTGCAATATCTTATTCACATACATGTATACAAATTTTGAATTAATATCTATTTTCAATTTCATTTAACAAATAAATAATAATCATTTGTTTTTTGAGATATATAAATAAATAATTAATGCAATCACAGTTTCATCAATTCAATTTTGTATTGTAATATTATTATTATTATTATTATTATTATTATTATCAAGGGGCGCGCCAGCGTCTTGTGGTAAGTATTGGTATTATAACCACGGGCGCTGGCGCACCCACTTATACGCGTTAAATTTAATGAATAAAAAATCTAAATACAACCTTTTTAATAAAAAGAAAATTATGGTAAGTATTGTTTGTCGTTTAAAAATATTTTTCTTTACTCTCTTCATCTACTACCAATATTTTATTAATTTTCATTTTTATTTTAAAACACTTTAATTTTTATCATATTAATAAAAAACAAAACTCATTATACAAATTTCTACACACAAAAGTTATGAAATCTAATAAATGTTGTTAAATATTTCGTTGTTTATGTCAAAAACATAAATTTTATATTTTTAGTTAATATTAAAAAAATGCAATTTTATATTTCTTATAATTTTATTTTGAAATGTTACTTTGAATTTGAATATCGAAGTTCACAAAATAATTTCAATTATGTGAGATGATTTTCTTTTTACACTTACATTTATTTAAATTTTATTTCTTTCATTTTTATTTTTATTCTATTTAATAATTTAAATATAATTTAATATTTAATAATTGATGAAACCAGAAAAAAAAAAAACAAATAATTGTAATAAGTATGTTTTTTTATATATTTTATGCTATATTTTTTTACAACTTATATATTTCGTACAAAGTTACTTGTGACATGTAATTAACACCATACTCTCCGGACACTTTTAAGTATATGGTAATACTCGTGATAATTTCTGTTATCAATATATATTGTTAGATACTGTAACAGTTTGTCTATGTTGAAACTGAACTATGGTACTAATTACTAATAAGATTCCAAACTTTCAGCTATACTTTCTATCTATAATACAAATGCATAATCATAAGTTTACTATCAAAAATGATATTACATATGCTTATTTTTTCGTTAACAAATATTAAAGAAAAAATAAATTAACATAATTTCATATCTTGTTTTATGTTTTTATGATTTCAAATATTTATATACATATAATAACAAATTATTAAAGTAAAACATTTTATAATTTAAATAGAAATAGAAAAATATAAATATTCAATCAAATATTAATTTATTTATTTCCCGCCATTAAACATTTGACAGTTAGTGTCCGGCTAGTATAGTGTTAATTACATGTCACAAGTAAATTTGTACGAAATATATGTTGTAAAAAAATATAGCATAAAATATATAGAAAAATATACTTGAAACAATTATTTGATTTCAATGGTTTCATCAATTATTAAATATTAAATTATATTTAAATTATTAAATAGAATAAAAATAAAAATGAAAGAAATAAAACTTAAATAAATGTAAGTGTAAAAAGAAAATCATCTCACATAATTGAAATTATTTTGTGAACTTTGATATTCAAATTCAAAGTAATATTTCAAAATAAAATTATAAGAAATATAAAATTACATTTTTTAATATTAACTAAAAATATAAAACTTATGTCTTTGACATAAACAACGAAATATTTAACAACATTTATTAGATTTCACAACTTTTATGTGTTGAAATTTGTATGAGTTTTTTTTTATCAATACGATAAAAATTAAAGTATTTTAAAATAAAAATGAAAATTAATAAAACATTGATAGTAGATGAAGGGAGTCATAATTTTGCAATTAATATTTGTAATGCAACGTATTAATATCATATTTAACTACTCAATAAATATATTATTTAACATTCTATAAAAGCAATTATTTCAAGGAATGTAAATTTTTGAAAAGGTAAAGATTTAGCTATGAACAAATAAAATAATAAAAAAAAAAAAACATATTTTGTTTACTACCTTGTAGAACTTGTAATTTATTTTATAAAATAATTCTAAATTTACTATTCACTTTTTTTGAATTGATTAATAATTCAAATTTTTACAGTTGTATAATATAAATTAAGTATAGAACTGAACATAGAATATAATTAAACAAAGTATGATATTTTTCAAAATTGTAACATTATAAAATAAATTTAAATTATTAAATGCATTAAAGCATAGTATAAATTTCTCTCTTACATTTCTTCATATTTTGTCAATAATCAAAAAAAATTAATTTTACATTATTTATAATTGCAAGGATAAAAAATATAAAAATTTTTTAATGATCATTTATTAACTTTTGGTGCAAGAGTTTTCAGTTTTTATTTTAATTCAAGTTATATATAAAATAAATCAATTTTTTATCAATCAACTATTAATACAACATAGAAATCTGAAATGAAAATGAAGAATCTAATTTAAAATAATTTTTAAAAAATTCACCTTAAGACATTTAATCTAATTAATTTAAAAATTATTTTGCATAAGTTTATAAAATAAATTAACTGCTAACATTAAAAAATTAAAATATACTTTATTTTGTATACTTACATACATAGAAAGTTAATATACAGTTATCGCTATGCATATTGCATTCTTGTACGTAATATAGAGAAAAGGGTTTTAGCAATCGAATTTATATACAATAAAAATCAAGTTGTAATATCTTACTGATTTTCACAAATTATTTTAATTTTCATTGTAAATATCTAATATTTTATTTATTAAAATAGTAATGTCTTGAGAGAATCATAAGAAGCATTAATGACACCCCAACTAATAAATGATCTCATAAAATTCAAATGCACTCCCTTATATAAATTTTTTATACTTCGATTTCTAGCGATATAAACATCTTGAACACATTTTGTAAACTTTTCAAAATCTCCACCAATTTTTGATTGCATATGAATTTTTATTACATTCACAGGATAAAAAACTGTACTTGTAAATCCACCTATTAATGCACCACTAACAAAATTAGCTAATAAAGAATTGTCATTTCCTAAAATTTGTTTAGATTGTTCTCTTAATGAAAAGAACATTAAATTGGATAACCCATTTCTATAAATAATTGGCACTAAACCTCTGTAACATTCTGAAACACCATATTCTCTTAAAAGAACACTGAATGCATGTGGAGTATTTTTAAATTTTTCATGATATCTCCAATCTTGAAGTAAAGTTTGAACTCTTTCTAAGGGCATTAAAATTGCTTCACATGTTCCAGCAAAATTGGCTGCAAAAATTTTTGCAAATGTTTTATGTTCAGTTAACATATACAGCCTCTGTCTGCAGCCTTCATATAAACTAAACATCAAACTTAAAGACAAAGTTTTCTGACATAATGGAGGTAATATTCCTCGATACAATAATCTAACTCCCTCCTGTGATAATTGTCGAGCTGCATTAGTAGCTGGTACACCCTCTAAAATCTATAATAAATTCACATAAAATATGAAATTAAATATTAACTCATTTTATTCTTAATCATTAATAATATTTACCTGTCTGAATATAACTTTATTTACAGGATAAGTAACAGTAACATTGATCACAGCAGCTCCCCAGCCACAAAGAAATTCTCGAGCATCATTTGTATTTAATTTTAATAAGTTTGCTATATTAACATTTTTTTCATTCATTTCTTCAAAATTTTCTTCAACCTTTTTAGCTGCATCTACAGTTGGACATATAAAATTGTCTTCGTATCTTTTCCAATTCATATTAATTTTACAATTTATATCAATTATCTGTCATCTAAAATATTAAGAATTATTTAAGCAAAGGAGATAAGATTTTTAGGAGTAATTTTAAATAACTATATATTAAGTTAATATAATTAAAAAAAATTATTCAGTAGAAAAATACAAAAAAAAATGTTTAAAGTTTAATAATGCATAAAATACAACATTAATCAAGTTATTTTTCAATTAAATTATAATTAATTTAATTACAATAGTAATAATTATACAAATTATAAAAATGTTTATTTAAAAAAATATATATTTTCAAAATACAATATTCAAAGAAGACTTAAAAATTCATTAGTTATATTAAATTACTTAGAATATTACTAATAAAGTTGAGTAAAAGAATCATTTTGATGAACATTTATTACAAAAACACAGTATTCTTAGAGCAATGAATTACACAAAAATGTGTGTATATGTCATTTTTATTGCTTGTATCCCCTCCTTAAAATGAGAGTAATTAAAACATTTCTTATTGTCCAAATTCACACGTGGCATACTTGCAGACTGTAGTAACTCTGTTTTTAAAATATTCACAATAGGAGAATTATATAAGTCTCACCTTGCTGAGGACGCGAACTATCACATTTTTTATGTATCAAGAATAACCTCTTAAAAAATTCCTAATCGGGTATTTCACAATCAACCCATATCCCTTTTTATGTGTTTATCTGTAGGTGATCATTTTAATCGATTATACTTTCACTTCTCTTATCGACTATTCCATGTACTTCTAACAAGTTGACCGCCCGACATTGTCTCCGCTAAGCTAATTAATTCGTTGACAATAAATTTAATTATTTCATGTAATTATTGCTATTGCTGATGACTGCTACTATGTGAATATGAGTTTTTTTTCATTATATCGTGTTACTCAAAACGCTACGTAAGTAAAAAAAAATTTTAAATTTAAAGTATGTAATGCATTTTATGAGCGAAAGAAGGACACAAGATAAGTCGTTCATGTGAAAATGTGACCAAATCTCACTGATTTTCAACCAATTAGATTGTGTTTCATTTATAACTCTAGGAGAAAATATATATGATTGACTACGTGTAAGCCGATATAAGTGTATACGTCATTTTCAATTTGCAACCTTACAAATAAAATTTAATAGGTTATTCTGACAATTAGAACAATTGGTAGTCTAAATATATAAATACTACTACTGAAATTACTTATAATACTAAAATAAATTATTTTTTTATTTATCATTTAACATCTAACTGTAAGGTAATAATTATCATACTTACTTATTTTTGGCAAACTAAATCTAAAAAACCAGATGTTATGATTTTTAACGATTGCGCTTTTAATTACAGAAATGCGACAATTAAAAGGCAAAACGAAAGAAACAAGCAAGCAGAAAAAGGAACGCAA
Source organism: Chalcis sispes (assembly GCA_949987625.1). Taxonomy (NCBI): domain Eukaryota; kingdom Metazoa; phylum Arthropoda; class Insecta; order Hymenoptera; family Chalcididae; genus Chalcis; species Chalcis sispes. The sequence continues at coordinate 24,968,324 of OX465097.1, read as the reverse complement.
AAAGGAATTTCTTGAAAATAAGCAAAGAGTTTTTACTGTCGTGTTGCCTACAGTAACTGCAATTTTTGCACTTATTGTGGCGTATGTTTACGTAAAAACTCGTCCGAAACCCATAGATTATTAACTAAAATCTAACAATATTATTATTTTTTTCCATTATCATTCTGGTCTATTTAAAAATAATTAATCATGATATCGTTTCTACATTTTCTACTATACTTTTTTTCAACGATGCAATTGTTCCTATTAAAATTGTAAGAAAAAAGTGCATTATCTTATTCATACTTACTATTACTTACATTATTTATGTCATTTCATATTTATATTTTTCAAATTATAAGATTGACAGTATAAGATTAAATTTATAAATCAGGAATTCATGTATCAAAAAAATATTGCTGTCTACGTGAAATAATATTAATTAAATTTTTACAAACACTTTAAAAAATGTATAAATATGTAAAAAATCTGCATGGGTCCAAAAAAATAGAAAACATACTATTTTTTGTCAGAAATGTTTTCCAAGAAGTATTTTTTAATAATTCTTTATAAATATTTATAAAGAACTATAAAAGCAACAAATATTATATGTATATTTAAAAATTTATGAAATGCTACAACATTTTTTAAACATCTGTTACAATTTAGAAATGTGCAATATAATTAATTTTTATAAACCAATGCTATAGATTGATACTTGTAATGAAAAATTTATAAGTCTGTAGTAGTATAATTAATTTTACATTTCAGTGAATAAATTAATTAAAATTTTAAACTATTTTTCTTAATGCTGTACAAAGATGTATTCTTTTTAAAATAAAAATAACTTTTAAAAATATTCTTCATAAAGCAATCAATCAATAATATATTTTAATAGAAGAAAAAAAAAAATATATATATATATAGAAAGGTAGATGATATAAATAGAAAATATTTTTTTAAATTATTATTTTAAATACACAGTGTGTCCCATGGAAAACGGAACTTTTTCAAAATAAAGACAAAAACACAATATTCCGGCAAATCTCATTTATTTTATTCAAAATAGTCTCCTTCCGCATCAATACAACGTTTTGCACGATCAATTAACATATCGAATGAGTTTTTGAGATCATTTTTATCCATCGACTTTAGTATGTCGGTCGTCGCTCTTTGGATGGCCTCTACGTCGGCATAACGTTTTCCTTTCATAGGCAAGTGCAATTTGGAGAACAAGTAGAAGTCGCACGGAGCCAAATCCGGCGAGTACGGTGAATGGTTGATGGTTAAAATGGAATTTTTGATCAAAAAATCCGTGATCAAGTTCGATCGATGAGAGACGGGGCATTATCATGCAACAAACGCCAGCTCCCTTTTTCACGGTATTGTGGCCGCCGCACACGACGAATACGGCTGAGCAAACGCTTCATAACACCAAGATAAAACATAGTAGTAATCGTTTGACCAGGTGGAACGAATTCACGATGAATAATACGATAAATACCCTCCGAATCGTAGAAACAAAGCAACATTATCTTCACTTTTGACTTTTCAAGACGACTTTTTTTCGGATTGGGCTCGGTTGGGTGCTTTCATTCAGCACTTTGACGCTTGGTTTCGGGATCATATTGAAAACACCATCTCTCGTTACCAGTCACAATTGAATATTTCAAGTTTGGGTCCTTTTTTGACTCTTTAATCAAATCCTTACAATGTTGAATTCGGAGCAATTTTTCGTAGTCGGTCAATTTGTGTGGAACAAAGCGTGCACACACCTTCCGTAGATTCAAATGATCGGTCAAAATGCGATGAATTGAATTTTTGGACATATTCAATTCCATTTCCATGTATTGCAATGAAAATTTTGGCTCATTTTTTATAAATTCACGCACTTTTTCAATGTTACTTTGAGTAACCACGGTATTCAAAGGACCTGGATGTTCGTCGTCCTGAATGTCTTCACGACCTTCCTGGAACCGCTTATACCACTCATACACTCTGGTACGGGATAGACAATTATCGCCATAAATTTGTTTCAGCAAATTATGCGTCTCAGTAAAGGATTTACCAAGTTTAAAACAGAACTTAATATTTGCTCTTTGTTCGAAGTTCATTTTTCGACCGATGCCACAAACACACTGTCACTTTGAGCGCGATATTTTGGTTTCCATTGAACCAAATGTCATACAATTTTGACAGGATGTCAGTTAAGAATGGACCTTTCCATTGCTAACATCCACCAATAGGTGGCGCCAATATAAATCGATGTTTTGAAAAAGTTCCGTTTTCCATGAGACACACTGTGTATATATAATAGAGAATTTTCTAAATTTTCTATAAAGAACATTGTTCCTGTATTTTTTATACATAAACTAACAATTTTATATGGCTAAAAATTAAATTATAGCAAAATTTATAAAAAATATTTAGATATAAAATTTATGTATTAATGAAGTATTTTTAGTAAATATTTACTGATTAAAACAACTTATTAATAAAATATAAATTTATTAAAGAACAAATGCATATTTTTTAAATTTACAATAGCAGCACAATATAAACTTATTTTATAATGATAAATATATTTACTACAATTACAAATATATTTATGATTATAATAAGTATATAGATGAATTTTAATTTGGAACTACTGCAAAATTAATTTAATAGTTGCTCTAGAAAAAAATCAAAAATGTAAAAATAATGGAACATAGGAAATAATTTTAAATTAAAATTTAAAAAGTAGTTTTAACACTGTTAATAAAAATAATTTTAATGAAATATTCTTAAATGCATAGAGTTGAAAGATTACATTAAAAAAATAAATTGAAATTTTAGAATCAAAAATTGTTTTCATTTGAAGGTGACTGATTTACTAATCAACTCATTAATAATTTAAAAACATTAATCTGCTGAATAAATAATATATTTAAATATTTATCTACGAATTATGATTATTATTATATAATAGCAATGGAGAAAAACCCCTGATAAAAAAATTTCATAGTTCAATCAGAGATGAATATAGGGTTTAATCAATAAATTTTTTCTTCTCTCCATTACATCACATAAATTTTTATAATTTTCAGCAGTGATATTCTAAAGTTGTGAATTTCATAATAGCGACTTTGCAACTATATTACGAAAGAAAGTTGATATTATCAATTATATTTTATTATGTATATACATTAATGCATTATCTTATTTTTGATTATTATGATAATTTTTTTCTTCACATAAAATATTACTCAGCACCAATTGTAAGAACACTCATTCCAAGCTTATACAACGCATGATCGGAAATTATTAGAAAAAATTAATCCGGAACCACGCTGGTATCACGTGATTTGACGTATAGAAAGAAATTGAATTATTACGTTATTATAATATAAAATGTTATGGATAGAAACAATTTATTTAGTGTATCCAATTATTACACCAATATGTCAAAAAAATGAATTTCAATCTCTTGATTACCAATGAAAATATATTTTAATGAAAATATGACTTTGCTTTTAATAAATTTATCGCATGCTGCATTTTTTTTTTAAATCAAATAGAAGAAAGCTTACGATTAACCTAAAAAACCGGTTAAAGAGGTGATATAAACTGTGCAACAAATTTATGTTTTCGTTGAGGATAAGGATACCAATAACTATTAAAATTTTTAAATAATGGGTAATTTATTTCGAATTTATCAAACATTGCTTAGAAAATATCCTTTGGGAATGCAAGCTTTACAAGCTGGTAAGATCACTTTTATGTACTAAAAGAATAATTAATTTTTTATAAACGTCTTTAATATAAAATACAATTTACTGTTAAACAGGAGCTTTAATGGGATTAGGTGATCAAATAGCACAAAATTATATTGAAAAAAAAACTATTAATAATTTAGATTTTATTAGAACAGCACAATTTTCTGCTATTGGATTTTGTATTGCAGTAAGTAATAAAATATACAAATGATAAGTTAGAAAATAATAATTATTCGTATCTTTCAAATAAGATTTTCTTTATTTATTTAGCCATAAAATAATTTTTATTTTAAAAAATTTAGGGACCAGCAACAAGAACTTGGTATGGAATATTAGATAAATACTTTGGTTCAAAAGGAACTATAGTAGTATTAAAAAAAGTTACCTATGATCAATTATTATTTGCGCCTTCATTTATAATAGTTTTATTAAGTACAATAGGTTTAATGCAAGGAAATGACATTAAAAGTATTAAATTAAAATTAGAAGATGAATATATTGATATTTTAATAAACAATTATAAGGTATTTAAATATTAAAATATTTGCATACAATTATAAGTTTAATTTAAATTTAATAAGAAATTATTTTACAGTTATGGCCTATGGTACAATTAATTAACTTCCACCTTGTTCCATTAAACTATCAAGTTTTAGTTGTTCAATCAGTAGCAATTTTATGGAATACTTACGTATCCTATAGAACCAACAGAGGAACTTTAGTAGAAAATTTATAATCAATAATAATTTAAATATTGTTAATACATTTTTATTTACTTTAATCTTAAAAAAAAATGCCAACGAATTTCATATATTGAATATTTTAACAATAATACAAGGCAGTTTTAACTTGTCAAACTTTGATAAGTTTTCTTTTGCATTGATAAAAATGTCTCACTAAAGCACAAAGTGCATTTTGTTAAGTAGGTTACTATTTTACATGTTAATGTAAGATACATAATGCATATAATAAAATTATTTAAAAATATAACAATAATACATTTTTCTACTTAATGAATGCAAATTATTTTATTCTGGGATGCAACAATTTTCAACTTTTGTCATTGCGGCTGAAACAGTTTCTGAAGTTTTAGAAATTGTGCATGGTCCAAGTAATTCAGGACACGATAATTTATTTGTTTCAATATCATGAATTTTTTTAAGTAAATCATAATTTATTCGTTGTGATATTCTTGAATCATGTCTGAAGGTTTATATATATATATAAATTTAGAATTCTAATATACTTGCTTTCATATTTCAATTAAGCAATCAATTACTTACTTGTATTCAGGATGCGACATAACTTCTTTTCTTAACCAACCTGCTGTGGTTAAAAGTTCACCAGATGCTCGTCTTTGAATAAGTTTTATATATCTTTGTATAGTGCAATGAGTGTCAGCATCTGCATCCATACTTGAAAGATAAGAGTTAACTAGTGGAATTAGCCCAGGAAAAGTGCCTTCCTAAAAGATGAATAAATTTGATTATATTTATTAAAATTTATGAAAAAAAATAGATTTCAAAAAATTGAACTGACTTTTCCATTTATAATTTCATCTATTGTATATTCAGTGTATTCGTCTTTTATTTCTTGTTGTTGTGCATTATTTGTAATGTCTTGTCTAAACCAAAATTTTTCTGTTTTAATAGCATCTCTTTTTTGTGCTCTTACCATATTTTCATCCACTTTACTTATTGGTATTAAAAGATTGAGCTTATAGCTTAAAATAACTCGAGTTAAGAGAACTACAAAACAAACAACAGCTGCATTTTCAAAGTCGGTAATTTGAACTTCACAAGGTCGAAATTCAACTCTCCAACCAATTGAAGAGTTTGATGGTGGTGGTTTGAATCTCATGGTTTGCCAATTTGTGGATTGAATATTCTAAAAATTAAAATTAATTTGTACTTATATCATCATCTATATTAAAAATTTTAGATAGAATGGATACTTTTTCAATATTTTTTTATATTTTAACGTCCCACTATTATGCTACCTATTTAACTTGCTGATTGGAATGGAGCCCTGCGATGTGGAGGGGACCAAACACATCAACATGAAAGATCAATGGTGCTTATGTGAGTCGATAAAGGCAGGAATCAAACCTCAATCCTTTGGATTGAGAATCCAGTGCTCTACCGACCTAACTATCGCACGGCTCCTTTTTCAATATTATTAATAATAAAAAAATTAACCCTTTGTAATTCAAAATCTCAGAGGCATCATCTATTTTTCACATTATTATTGTTATCGACATCTTAGAAATGCATTAACGCGTTTTTGATAAGACTTACTTTATGAGAGTTCACTCCTAAACCTAACAATTAAACGACCTTTGCTATTAAATAATCGTTAATTATATAGAATTTAATTTAATTCATAAATCAAAGGGTTAATAAAAAAAGATATACCTATTTAAAAGAAAACAATAAATATAATTATTACCTCAAAATGGTCTGTATCTTCAAGATCATTTTGATGAATTTTTTCTAAAAATAGAGAAACTGAATCTCTAATAAATAAATGAGCAACATGTTGCGCAAGAAGTTCATCAATTCCATTATCTAAAAGTTGCTTGTAAATGTCTGTGTCATAAGTAAGTGGTACATCATTGTACCTAGCTCCTTGTTCACTGAGATAGGAATCAATTGAATCATATCTGGATTTACTGATTTTAAATTTATTTTCCTTTAGTGGTTTTAATCCACGCTCCTCTTCAGTGCGGCAATCAACGGAACACGAAATTACATTCCAACGGCAATCAAGATCCGTTATATAGCTTCGGTAAAACGGACTGGCAGCAGTAACAGCCAGCTGTCGAACGTGAAATAAATATTTTCTGTAAGGCATGCATGAAAAATATGCTAATTTAACATTTATACTTTTATTTTGAAAAAAAAACAATGTTCCATGCTACATATTTACCATTATAGGACAAAGTGGAGTTAACTGGTCATACAAAGTTCTTGCTTCTTCAATATTACATGCTTGAAATGTAAGCTGCAAACAACAACAACCCATTCCAAATCCCATTGCATCCATATATACATGATTCTCCTTAGCTGCTTTTTCACTTGAACCATCATCTCCTAATTCAATCAAATTTTCTTTAAATGGCAGCTGAACATTTTTATCTTTGTAAACTGTAAAAATCAGAAAAATAAAAATAAAATTTTCTTACATTTTTATTTATTTCTTATCTCAATATTTTATACTGAAAATATAATTTGAAATATTTTTGTATATAAACATTTTTTTTAAGAATAATAAATCAATAATTAAATAAAATAATTATGATAAAAAATAAACTAATATTATTTTATTCGATTGTGTTAATTAATTTTAATTAATTATAATAAATAATTTTTTTTTTTAATTTATAGCCTTATGAAAATACCATCTTTTAAAAATTTTTGTTTTAAATTAATTACTAACTATATATAAAATTTATTGCATAATTAAATTAAGGAATACAAATTATTAATCGTAATATGAAAAAATTAAAATTTAACAACATTCATACTTGGTAAGTTAATAGCAACTTTTTCTCCCCTTCGACACCTAATATTTCTAGTTAATGTTTTAAATCGTGGATGTCCTCCAAAAATAGCTTCATCAGGAAAGAATAAGCTTCTAGATGCTCCAGAATGTGGAGTAGGAATAGTAGGTGGATCCGTAAAGTCTGGAGCACCTAATCTGTATAACAATTACAAATGTCATCACAACTGATTGATTGCAATAAAAAAAGCCTTAATTGTTTTAATAAAATTAACCTTGGAAAATTAGTAAATGACAATAAAACTTCTCCAGGCTCTAAAAGCTTAGTAGCTTCTTGTCTCCTATATTGCATGTTTGCTTCAACAATATTGAAATGCGCTAATAAACCTCCATAAGGTTTTCCTGGTGTACCTTCAAGCATATAAGCTCCATATTCTGGACGCCACAAAGACTTAACATTGCTTTAAAATAAATTTTAAAACATTTATGCTTATATTAATTTTAATTTTATCTCAGAAATTGTGTAATAATGTAAATTTATAGACTCTACTTATATTTAAATTAATAATTACAAACTTTTAAACAGGGAAATTCTGTGTAAAATATGAAATTTTTAAAATTATTAGGCTATTTTTATAATTTAACCAATTTTCTCATTAAATAAATTAGTTATTTAACAAAACAAAATATAATATGGGTTTAAATTTTGTGTTATATAAATGATTATACATATTTACAAAAATAATAATTTACTTAGGATCTTTGTATTCCTTTTCTTGAAGTAGTGACAAATATTTTTCTGCTCTTAGAGATACTTTCGCAGTTTTTTCCTTATCATTAAATTTGACCAATATATATTCTACCTAATGTAATTAATTTTTAATATAAATTAAATTAATAATAATAAGATATATAATTTTTACTATTAAATAATTAATATAAAAAATATAAAAAATGTTCAAATCAAGGTAAAATGATAAGTAAATTATAAATATAAAGATAAGATTATTGTTAAACATGACACACAGGATGATATAGCAAAAGTTAATATTAATAGTTGAATAATAAAATTATAGTAATCAATATTTTATATTTCTTGGTATATGTTTACTTTGTAAAGCAATATTTATTAAAATAATTTTTTAATACTAAAATCTGGTAAAATAATAATAATAAATATAAAATATTGTACCAAATGATGAAAACTATAAATTAAGAAAATTTATTTAGTTAAAATTGCATGATTAAGTATTGAAATTTTCTTACAATTTACATACAATTCAATTCTTTCTGCATTTAAAAATGTTTAAAAAAATTAAATACATAGTTAATTGAACCACTACCTTTTTAATAAACTTAAAATTTGTGTCTGCTATACATAAAATATAAAAATTAAACAAAAAAAAGCAAAAAGCATTATTCATTTACATAAAACTGTTTTAGAAAAAATTTTCAAATTTCTAAAACTGATAAAACGTTGCAAATACATACCTCGTCTCCCCATTTAAGTACATCACCTTGTCTATCTTTAAGTCTTTTATACAAGTTAATAAATTGTATAACTCCATGTTTCCTGACATGATCGGCGAGTTTCTTCGTCTCCTCCCAACTCAAGGGATTTCCCTCCGACAACAGACCCATTAACCTCTCAAAAAATCGCGTGTTCAATGTGTTAAACGAAAAAAATTTGCTTATTATTTGCTTTAATCCGATGGCGATGATGTACGAAATTATAGTCGTCGCTAGTGGCACTGCTGATGACTTGCTTGATGATAACCGATCCGATCGAATGAATGTACTATGAACAATTGAATGACTACAACTCACAGTGAAGTTTCAAGCTATGTATTGTACATCACCTATACTCTGCTTTCTGATTGTATGCGCAGTGTACACATGCGAATGATGTTTACGAAAGTAAAAAAGATCAAGACTCAACGTATACTTGTTCAAACATATCGTCTAGAAATACAACTACGTGATTACAACTAAGCTATAGAAGTTGAGATCAAATAAATATAAAAACATATACGTATATGTCTTAGGTACTGATGACGATAACCTGGACGAATTATTGGTGCTAGTTGTGATGACTTGCATTAATATAAGCACGCGCAATTACTCACCTAATGACATTGTCGTAAATCGATTTTTAACTACTTGACTACGAAATGCTTTTGTACACTTTTTCATTTCAATATAATTTTGAAATTAAATATTAATCTATGTTTAAAATATAAAAACTTTACTTGATAATTTATTTAATTCAAATGTATTTTTTTTAATTCAAACGAATATGTAAAAACTATTATTAATATTCTAAATTTTTTAAAATAATTTTAAAATGAATATTTACCGATTTATGCATTTATAATTACTGCTGACAAGTTACCTAACTTTTCTATGTTATTGAACAACCAAGTCGAATTCTTGCGCGCTTATTAAAGATTTTATTTTTGCATCTATTTAAATTCCTTGATTTACATAACATATTTTGACTTTACATGTTAAATTTATATTTTATTCGACTTTTTTATAAAAATGATTTAATTATTATAAAATTGTTTTCTAGCAATTAACAAAATCTATTTCCATAAAAATATTGCAATTTATATTTTAATTCTATGAAGAAATAAATTTGTGGTTACTCCTTAATGAAAAATAATATAAATGTATTTAAAAAATTTGTTATGATACTTCAGTCATAAATAATTATTCAAATATGTTTAAAAATTTATTATAAATTATAGGATATTTAAGAGAATTAAAGGAAACTGGATGGAAATTTAAAACAAGAAATCATTTATATGTATATCAATCCTTTTACTTTATTCAGACGTCAGCAAAAAGCATTAGCAGCAGATAACGTACTTTTGTATCCAAAAAATATTATTCATTAGAAATTTAATCGAACAGTCCAAAGCCCATATCTTCGTCTTCTGATTCAGATTCTTCTTTCTTCTCTTCTTTCTTTTCAGCAGCAGGAGCAGCTGCAGAGGCAGCTGGAGCAACTGTAGTAGTTGCAGCAGCAAATTTGCTTGGATCCTGTAAAAAAAACGTATTTTATTTCAAATATGATTCTTAATGTTACATATTTAATAGTATTTATTTATAATTGAAATCAGACAGCATGAAATGCATTTTCAACTTTAAAGTCGGTGACCAGATGGGTTCTGCTATTTCTAGCTTCTGATCACTGATCGACTTTTCAGACATGAAATTAATCATCATTTAAGAGCTCTATTTTATTAAATTTGTATTTCTAAAAATAATTTTCAAATTTTATAATTAAATTTAAAAATTTGAGTTTTTGAAAAATATATAAAATTGTCATTTGAAAAGTAATTAATAAACACAGATTCATTAATCCTATTTAAAATAATCTAATTACATACCTTAATAAACTCCTTGATGGTGGCTGCTTCTGGGAATTCAATTTCAGTAACAGCAGCAATTGCCAAAAGGTTCTTGAAACCATTAGCAATGCTATGTGGAGCACTGGCGACTGTTGGATAGCCGATTGACAAGCAAACGGATGCCAAATTAGCAACTCCAGCCATGAATTTTTCGCGAAGATCTTCTGGCTTAATGTCCAAAATTTCAGGTGCAAAGATGGTACCTGAATCGTATACTTGTTCAACAATTAAACCATATGAAAATGGAGAGATGTTTAACATATTTAGAAGCGTAGCTTCTGAAGCTCCAACTTTATCACCTGGTTTCAAAATATGAACATCATTCTGAAATAAAAACATCGTTTTAATTATTTTATTATGAATTATGTACTTGTACTTTTATAGTTTATAAAAAGTACTTACAATGATTTCAATTGTTCCCTTGGAAATTTTAGTGGGGATACTCAAAGCTTGAAAGAAGGAAGTTTTTTCAGGACCTAAGCCGGTGTTTTGAGCAGGAATAATAACGCTCAAAGGGGCAATAGCTCCTGCTCTTGCTGGAGCACGAACTTTGTTTTCCAAAAGTTTGTCTCTAACCTCTACAAGGTCTCCCCTTGTAAAGACAAATCCAACATTACCACGAATATGAGGTAATAATTTTTCCAAAGCAGCATTGCGTTCTACATGACCACGAATAGCTTTTCTCATCATAGTGTTTTTACCCATGAGAACAACAGCTGTGCCTCGCAATGACATACGAATCTGCTGCATTTGCTTTGACCCGACATTGTCTGCGCCCACAATAAAGCATTTAGGATAGTCATCAAGAAGTTGCTAAAAAAAAAGTAAATGTAATTTAAATTTATTGAAAACTAAATTTATTGAGCTATTAATAAAGACTTACGATAAGTTTGCTAAAGTAACCTGCTTTCCAGGTAGCCTTGTCCTCCCTACCCATCTTGAAGTGTGTAGGGATACCTTACGGAGATTTAAGGACTAAAATAAAAAAATTTCTATTAGAAAAAATTAAAAATTCATTTCGATTAAAAAAAACTGTTATTTCAAAATCAGTCTGCAGAAGTTGCATTTTTCAACTTTGAAACCGGCGTACAGATGGGTTCTGCTATTTCTAGCTTCTGTACGGTGATCGATTTTTCAGACGCAAATTTTTTTCATCACATTTATTATATAACTTTATTAATAGTTTATAAATTGTTTATTAAATATCAAATATAAATTTTAAAAACCCACGCCACGTGGCACCATAACCTCAAAGTCCATATTTATTAAAATTTTATTTTATAATTAAGAAAACGTATAAATATATAAAATTAACATTTTTCGTAAGTATAGGTAATTTAAAACAAATTTACAATATTAATTAAATTTACAAAAGAATATAATTTAATACATTTTTTAATATAACATCAAAATCAGTACATACCTCAGCAAGATACGTAGACGCAATGAACGAGGAATTGAATTTGGAACAATCGGAAGTGTTTCTAAATGGTAAATTCAACTCGAGTTTGCGCAGTAAATTCTCATAGTAAAATAGCTCACGTGAACCCTTTACTGCGCAAACTCGGGTCGGAGTTTGAAATAGAAATTGAAAATCTGTTTTACTGACAGAAATGTTGGCAGCAATGTAAGAATTATAATAATAAGAACAAAAAAATGGACACATATATATGAAATATCAAATGAAGATGTCAATAGATATTATGAATAAAAATAATTCGATAAAGATGATAGATAGTGAGATATAAAATACCTAAATAAAATATAGAGTTTTACGAAAAAAATAAATAAAATTTATTGATATTTTACAATTTTTTTACAAAACTTGAATATTTTAATAAGTATAATTAATATATTTAATAATAATATAATTGAATTATATATTTTCACTATCATAATATTTATATTATAATAAATTTATGTAGACAAAACTTTTAATATACATTTCTCTAAAGTATTTAATGCAAAATTAATATCACTTTGATTCAAAGCAGATGAAATGCACACTCTTAAGCTAGGTCGAGGATATTCCCTTTCAGCGTGTAAATACGCTGGAATTATAACTGTTAAGTTATTTTCAAAGCATTCATCAGAAATATTTTTAAGAAGTTTTTCTTCGTTGTCATGAATAAAATTTTGCTTTAGGTGTAAATGTTTCACTGGTGATTCTGGAAAGCTTAAACATTCAATAGCTTGAATTTTTTTTATTCCTTGATCAAATAGTAAGCAATTTTCTTTAAGAGTTTTAAATATTTCTGGTTTATTTTCCATAATATCTAATGCAGTGGTAGCTGCTGATGTTAACAGTGGTGGTAAAGATGCAGAAAAACAATATCCCAATCCTGATAATCTTTGATGCTCAATGACAAATGAAGAACCAACACAAAAGCCACCTATTGAACCAATAGCCCACTCTAATGAACCTATAAACGTGAATTAATTCTTTTTACAATATCTGCGATTAAATATTCAAAATTATATTATCAAATATATTTTATTTTTGTTTATATAATACATTCTAAAAAATTATTTTTTATAAACTAAATACTAAAAATTTGTAATGAATAAAATATTCCATAAAAAAATTTGTAAAATTCTCTAAAATAAAATCTTTGTATGAATTTATTAAATCATTATTTTTTTAAACATACCCATTATCATATCAATCTCGTGCCTTGGAACATTAAAATATTCAGAAACTCCCTTTCCAGTAGTTCCAAGAGTTCCAAATGATATTGATTCATCAATAAAAATACGTAATTTATATTTCCTACAAAGAGTTACTAATTCAGGTAATGGACATATTGTTCCTGTATTCATATATATACCTTCTACAATTAAAAACTTCCTTGTTGTCTCTACTTTTTTTGAATTCTTTTTATTTAAACCAATTTGTGATTTTAATATTCTTTCAAGATCTTTTACATCATTGTGCTTAAAATATATAATATTTGATCTAGATGTATCAAGCCCTTTTTGTATGGAGAAATTAACTTTCTCATCAACAAAAACTATATCTTTACGTTTGCAATAAGCAGGAATTGCTGATGCTATTGTACTGAACCCATAAGAATAAACAATTGCTTCTTCCATTTCCATAAATTGTGCTAAACGTTCTTCTAATTCTAAATGTACATCCACTGTTCCATAAAAGCCTCGTGGTCCACAAGAACCAACTCCATATTTTTTTATAGTTTCAATTGCTTTTTGTTCTATTTCAATATTTTCAGTTAAGCCTAGATAGTTGTGTGTACCTAAATTTAAACAATCTCGACCATCAACAATTATTCTTTTACCAAATCTGGATGTTATTTTTCTGGGATTTAAAGATGGATGATCTTTTTGAGTCTCTGAAATTAATGGTTCAGGTCTCCATTGTTCTAACTTTTGATTAAGTTCATCGTTAATAGTATCTTCAGTATGATATCTTTTTTTAACAAACAACCAAGCTATCCAAAGTACAGCAAATGTCAAAAGGAAAGTATGATACTGAGGTATTGTACCCAATATGTCCATAGATTCTAAGAATATAAATTTTGAATTCATTTTATCTTTTATTTTTGTTCGATGACTGTTACTTATATTAAATTAGTGTTTATAAAAACGATCAACTATATAACTTTAATTCATCCTAAAAAAAAATTCAAGTTATTTGTTAATACGTCTATTGTGAATATAAAAAATTATCTGTTGATTTGTTAAACAATTTACCTTGATTTTTTTTAGTTATCGTTATATTAATTTTATTATTCAGTAAGAAATAAAACGTTATACAAAAAGCCAAATAATAAATATATTAATAAAGGTGTACATATACTTTCGTAGTTATCAGAGTTCTACATTATCTTCAGAATATCTACATATACACAACACACACACACACACACACACACAACATAATATATCAAATTAATTCCAACAAAACAACGCACTACAATTAATAAGTAGTGTAAAGTATAATTTTTAGAATAAGTATATCTATTTTCTATTTATAATAAAATATTTGAAATTAATTGTTAATCAATATTCAATTAATACATGTAATAGTAATATATATTCATACATATATATAATTTATTAATAAATTATAATTGTAATAAATTGTATAAAAAAATTATATTAAATAGTTTATTAATTATGACGAGAAATTAATTTTTTGAATATTATATGTTTGCTTGCATTATATTTAACAATTAATGATTAGGTTTTTACCAATTATTTGTAACAATTATTTGCCAAATTTACATGTGCTCAATAATAATAAAAGACCAACAAAAAAATAAATATAAAAATTAAAATAGCATTTTTAATATACGTTAAACATGCGCTGAGCTTCGTAACAGGCATTTGCGCGTGCGCATTAGATAACAGCGCATGGTACACTTCTCTCTCGGTAGTATCGCTGAGATTCGTCTACACATCCGGCAGACGCCCCGGCTTCTATCCAGTGTTTTAGTATAACAGCGTCCTGTGGTTGCATGTGTGGCGATTCTTGCGCCTTAGTGTATATGTATTTTCACGTACGTATATAGCAATAGCTTCGATGGTCAAAGCTTATACGACATATCGCGCGTGTCGTACGTGACTGAACAGAGAACCGAAAGAATCTATATACTGACTCTGCATGCGCTAATGTCAGTTTGTCGGGAATTTTTCGCTCGCTGAAAAGGTTTGCGTCGCTGCGTTATACTTTATTCTTGTCGACTGGCTATTGTGCAAAGTGCCGTTGTTGCTGCTCAACCGGGCGTTTCCTCGTTATCAACTAAGGTAAGTGTGGACGAGAAAGTTAGAAGTCGCTTCGGCGCTTTTTTCCTTTTACTGTTTATCTACGAACTTTTGCTAAGGACGAGAAGATATTCTATATGGTGGGAAAAAGAAGCGAACATCTCAAATACATACACAGTCGTTCGGTTGCATTGTATACAGACTTTAGTGAAAACATCGGACGCTTAAATTACTAACTATAGCTGCGTGTGCAAATGCACTTTTGTTAAATTGCCTTTTTTTTTTATTTTGAGTCGATTCTGTAAAAGGATTTGCGGCGGGGCTTTTTTCTTCTTCTTTCGGTCATTGCTCCATTTGGAGCTACGCTCAGCTGAGATGCTGGTTACACCTACATATTTGGTGGGAAGGTGTGCGTGTTCTTGTATATAGATATATAAGGAGTTGAATTCGATGTCGAAGGCAATATGCAGAACAGATACCGTTGCATTTTAACGATATTTCACTGAAACTTCGCATTATTTAATTATTATTTATTTATTTATTTATTTATTTTGTTTGCTCGAAAGTATTTATTTAAGACGGGCAGATTTTTTAAATAAAATTTGTAACTAGTTATACGTAAGTATATTGAAAGTGTGTGCTTGCCAATGCGTTTTCTGACTCATGCCTAGTCGCACCTGCTTGCCTGCCGAATGACGTCGTTTATCTTTCTCTTGTAAATGATCAAAGCGATGATTTCATTTTCTCTTTTAAATTATTGAGATTTCATAATATCTTTCAATATAATATGCTTTTAAGTTGCTTAATTTTGTGCGATCAATGAATTATTTTCCTTCGTTTTGGAGTTAGTTTAGAGTATATTTTTGTTTACATCAAATGTATAGGCGCAATTTAATTTACAATTATTTTGATATAATTTATTTTTATCACTTTTATAGTTTATATTTATAGCTATTATTTAAAAAGTATATTTAATCTTTTACATTCTTTAATCAAACTAAAACTTTCTTGACTTTTATTTTTTTTTTTTTTTTTTTTTTTTTTTTTTTTTTTTTTTTTTCAATTAAATAGAATTGAATGTTTTTTTCTAAAAATAATTTTTTACGTTACAAAGGCATAAACGCAACGTAAATTAAGTTTATTTTATTCTTACGATATCGCAAATAAAAATAGATTATCTGATATCAAACTTTTAAAAAATTAATAGGTAATATATTAATATTTGTAGTTACCACACATTCCGTCATTTAAAAATATGGTTACTATAGTAATTTATTTCATTTCTATTCGATTAATATATTTATGTCTTATGTACATAAATATTTATAAATTTAAAATATTTTTGGGGTAATTTTGAAAAAAAAATTAATATTTTTGTCGATTGTAAATCGTACAGGTGACTTATTTTTATAAAAAATTGGAAATTAATACAAAAATTTTAATAAGTTGCAGATTCTTCGATAACATTATTTCTAGTTTGGTAGTAACAAATTAAAAAACTTGTAATTTAATAAAGAATAAAACACGAAGAAAATTTTTAAACCATCGTAATATAGAACAATGAGTATAGATAAATTATTCCATAAATTTAATATTATACTTCAGAAAAATCTACTATTAAATAAAAATATAAATATTCAACAATTTTTAATTGGACTTGTTTTAGAATGAAAAATTTACAATATTTATATTATTAATATAATACTTGTAAAGAACAATTTTGAATGTGATTTTTTGAAATAAAAAAATTATTTCTGTTTATGATCGTCATTCAAGCGGTGTTAACGGATTTTTAAACACGTTTATGTAAAGTTTATAAAATTTTCATTAAACTTCTGAATTTGAAGTAAATCCATTGAATATTAAAAATAGAAATATTACAGTTAAAATAAAAAATTTAATAAAATTAAAATTGTTTATAAGATATTATTACTAAAAACTATATTTTTAATATTATGCTTCAAAAAATTGTAAAATTTTAAAAGTCACATATAGTAGCTATTTTACAAGTACATGTATAAAAAAGGCGATTCTCGCACGTAAATCGAATAAAATTATTCAACACGAGCATAAAATCTGATTTGCGAAAGTTTTCGCTCAAAGACATCATGTAAAGTATGAAAAAATATTTTCTGTACATTCGTGGTATTACTTATTTCTGAAGTGAAATATTGCAATTAGTAATTATCCAGGTGTGGATATATGCTTCGATTCGTATAAAGCGAATAGAATTTATGCATAAAAATTTTCATTTATTAAAAAAATATTACTTACGAGAAATATATGTTTATTTTACTAAAATATAAATAATTATACGGATAATTTATCTCGTTTAAACTCGGATATAGATTCTTCCCACTCGTTTTCTTGTGATGTAGTAAACCCTACCGGGTCATTCTGAAAATATAACTCATGCGGTAATATGTCACTTCTGTGCTTAACTCATAATCATTTTAAAGAACAATTTTTTAAATAATTTAGTATAATAAAGCTAATATAGAAAGCTGTTTCTATTATGAATGATAATACATGTTACAATGTTATATTTTAATTTAAATTTTATAAATTAATACACATTTTTAATTTTGCATTTCTTATATTGTTTTAAGTATTTTTAAATTATTATTTATTAAAATTTTGACAAGTGTTTAAATTATATTAATTGCTATTTATTGTTCAAACTTTAAAAATGATAAATATAAGCATTAACGTTAATTATTTTTTTGAACAATAAAAAGCTATTCACCTTCCTTAGAAGTGCAAAATAGTCGAGAAGGAACTTTTTTTACGTTTATCGAACGAAATTTTTCAACACGATAAGCGCGAAGTCTGATTTTGCACACAAGTGTGCGCTGTGCCGAATAGTAATGTATTTCAATTTTTAATCAGCTTTTTTCAAGATTAAAGTCATTTAATTTTTGTAACTTATTGTATGACAATTATTAAATGCATTTTTAGTTTAATATAAGATTATTAACGAATCTTTTGCAAGTTGTGAAAAAGTTAAAATTAATTTAAAATTTTTTTTCATAATATTTAAATTTACTTCGTCTGCTTTATTCACGGTTACGGATATTTGAAAAATTTTTTTATATTTTAATCTTTGATATACTCTATAAGTTTTTTTCGTTTATCGTCTCTTCTTTTTTGCTACATGTTATAAAAAATTAGTCAATATTCTTTTAAAGACTTCTTTTTTTCTTAATGTTTTTAAACCTTTGGAAAAGTTGCAGACGTATATCATCAATTTTTTTTTGCTTCACTGATATTATATTAATTTATAATAAATAATATAATTAAATTATCCGTGTTATAAATATATCTTATGGACAGCGAAGCTAATTTGCTTGCATTAAGTATCCTAAAAATGCATTTCTTCAAAATATAAAAAAACACACACTTAATTACTTAAAATTACTCTCATATTAAATATAAAAATTTCATTAATGTTTACTTGGAAAAAAAAATTTTTCATAATGCCATCAATAACATTATTAAAATTATAAAATATTATTTAATGTTTAATCTGAATGTAAACACAAAATAATTATACATAAAATTAAAATGCCTAAACGGTATTTTAATATTTTAAATTTAAAACAATCGATATATTAACAAATTACTTTATTCGTTTAAACTAAATTTTTTACAATCATAATGAATTTTACATAATAGTGTCTCCATGAAAATATTAAAAATATAAAATATTTCCAAGCAAAATATACGAATAAAGAAAGCTCCAGTAAATTATAGCGCTCAAAAGAAAACAGCTTAGCTAGCAAGCGCGCGCCGTCTAGTCTCTCTCTCTCTCTCTCTCTCTCTCTCTCTCTCTCTCTCTCTCTCTCTCTCTCTCTCTCTCTTCTCTCAAAAAGCGTCTCAGACGAGGGATAGAAAGGGGGATACGGGGTAGTGAGAGTAAAAAAGAAATTCCGTAGCCGAGTGCATATATAGCCCGCGCGCGCGCACACACAAGGAAGTACAGAGAAGAGAGTACACATCAGCCCTTTGCCGGCGCGCGCGCTGCAACAGCCCTTCAAAACGCAGACGCGGACGCAGTCGCAGAATCGTCACTCTCTGCGTTTCGTTCTCTCGTCCTCTCTCTCCGGCATTAGCAGCAGCAGCAGCAGCAGCAGCAGCGGTGGCAACGGTACCACCAGCATCTCTCCGTCATCCCTTCGCGTGCCGAGAGAGAGAGAGAGAGGTAGCGGCAACCAGAGGCGTGGGCTTATCAGGCGTGGCGGAAACCCGACGGCAGCTTCTGCTTTCTCTCTCTCTCTCTCTCTCTCTCTCTCTCTCTCACACACAATCTCCCTTACATCTCATCTCCCTCTGGAGCGAAGGAAAAATACAACGCGAGACCACGCATACCGTAGCTTGCTTGCGAAGATAATCAAAATAAATAAAAAGAGAATAAAGAGAGAGAGAGAGAGAGAGTCAAGAAGAAAAGTCCGCGCAATTGACAACGGGGAGCCGGAATTGCGAGGAGTATCGCATAAAAGTGCACGTATACACAAACTCAGGAGGGAGGAGAGGATCAAAGGTGAGCCGCGGCGGCGGCCGCGCGCGCGCCACCAGGGCTCGTTCGATTTATGTGTACGGGGCTGCCGTTGCTGCTGTTACTACTACCGCTGCCTACCGACGCCGATGATAATGCACTGGTGGCGAAAAACGTTATGCGCATCGTGAATATAACGTGCGAGAGAAAAGTTAAACAAGCAGCGTATGCCGAGGCATGTGAAAGCCGATCGAGCCGAGAGGGATGTCGAGAGCTCGTGTGCTCCAACGCTTCGACTCGTGTGTGTTTGTGTGTTCATCTTCGCTTCGTTGTGGTCCATCGATTGGAGCGCGCTGGGTTAATTGTTCCCCGTGGCAATTAACGGCCAGACAGTGAGCGACAAAGCAAGATGCGTGTCGTGAGATAAAGAAGAGAAATAAAAGAAGAGATGATTATCGAAGACGGCACACCGTATCGCCTTGTGTTTATCGATTAGCTTACGAATTGTTTATAGAGCCGTGGACCGCCCGAAAGAATTTTAACTCTTATTTCTCTTCTCAATGTAACGTACGTATAGCTTGCACGTAACGGATGTTGAATTTGTTGTACCGGAAGAAGATAAGCGCCATACACTTAGATGAGAAAAAAGAAGAAAGTAACTGCTCGCTGATTGTTGGAAGAGCTGTGTGCGCAAGCTTTAGATTATACCAATCTCGATGGTCATCGGTGTATTTGATATTTTTCGCGTTGATTCTGTTAAATATATGTAATTATCGATATTATTGCGTAGGCGTGGATTAATAAAAGTTTATCGATATGACGTTACGTTATTACGATTTTTTACAAATTTTTATGGTTATTGTAAATTATAAATTTTGATTATCGATATTTATTATCGACATAACTTTTTAAAGTATATATATATATATATATAGTTCGATATTAAAATATTATATATATATATATACAAAAGAAAAATCTAAGGCTCTAATATAACATAGATACAAATATAAATGAATATATATAAATATATATAAATATATGAAAGAAAAAAGTTATAAATAAGACTAAATATAATAGAAAGATATGTAAAAGGCTCTAAATCTATATATATATATATATATATATATATCTATTCAATTATTTGACGTTAATTCAATTGCTACTACTACTTCGTAAGTAAAAAATTGTTGTTTCGTGTATAATATTGGTTCTTGGAAGTATCAGGTAGATAAAAAATATTTGCATGAGAAGGAATTAAGTGAAAAACAAAAAAGAAGAGGCAAAATGTTCAAGTGCTGTGTATGCCATGGAAAAGCCTCGAGACGAACGAGCCAAGAGGAGGATGATGATGACTCTGAGTGGGAAAAAGATGAGGACAATGATTCTAGCTCCTCTTCTTCCTCATCCTCTTCCTCTTCCTCCTCTTCCGAGGAAAGCAATGAAAAGGACGAGGACGCAGAGGAGAAAGAAATTGAGGAAGAACTCGCCGAGAAATTCAAGTGCCAAATCTCAAACACTCAAGAGGCTAATGTTACGGGGGAAGTAGTAAAAGAGTCACTTGAAGAGGAAAACGGAAAGGCAAAGGATGTAGCCGTCGTGGAAACCGTGACCGAACTCAATGGAGAAGTCAAAGACCTAAAAGATGAGATTAACGATAAAGCGGTTGACAGAGAGGCCGTAAAAGAGGACGTGGTTAACATACTGAATAATGCGGTAAAAATCGTGCAAGACATACGCACGAGAGAAAGACTCGAAAAAATCAAAGAAGAGGCGGGTGAGGAAAGCGCCGAAGAAGTCAGTACCAATGTTATCAGCAACGTGACCGTCGATGAGGAAATTGATAGGAAAGACAAAGAAAAGACGGAATTGGAAAAGGTCGAAAGCGACGAAACCGAGGAAGACATCGTTACGGTGATAGAGGAAGATGAGGAAGAAGGAGAGTACGAAATCGTCAACGAAGTAAAAAAAGAGGGTATTGGTTTGGAAAAAAGCAGAACTGATCAAATAGAGGAAATGATCATCGAGGAACTGATTAATGAATTGAACGAAGAGGCCGACAACGATCAGGAGCTCAAGGAAATTATCGAGACTTTAGGCAGTGACCAGCAAACTTTACAAACTAGCAGCGAAGATGTGGCAAGCGTAATGATTTATGCAGATAAAGAAAGTAGTAGCTGTACATTAGAAGAATTATCTCTACCTATTTGCGAAGTTGAAATTATTGAGGAAATCAAAAAAACGGAAGCTTACAAAATAAATGATAGCGAAGATGAAAGTATATGTACAACGAGAAAAGAAATAACTGATGAAACAGTAGTAGAAGTAGCAGAAAAAAAGGTAGAAGAAACGATAGAAGAGAAGTTAGAAGAAAAAGTAGAAGAAACGATAGACGATAAATTAGAAGAGAGAGTAGAAGAGATTGTAGGTGAGAAGTTAGAAGAAGTTAAAGATACGGTAGGCGAGGAATTGGAAAAGCAAGAGGAGGAGAAGCCAATAGAGGTGAATGAAGATGCAGCGAAGGCTGTGGAAGGAGAAACGACCTTTGACAGCATTAACAGCGACCTATTAAATATTCCACCGCCAGCAACTCCGCCACCGGAGGAAGCGGTAGACTTTGAGAAACTGAACGAGAGCACCGGCGAACTAGATTTTCCGACGCCGCCGCCGATCGATTTCGACGTCGAGGAGACCGACCAAGAGGAGGACGACGACGACGACGACGACGACGAGGCAGAGACGCGACAGCGACAGTTGAAGCGAGAGCTCAACAAGGAGGCAATTCGTGGCCCACCGGTGCCGCCTTGGGACGAAGAGGAGATGACGTCACCCGAGCCCCCACGAGGCGAGGATCTCTTGCCCGTGCTGGACCGACAGATCCCGAAGCCATCGTCGCCCGGTAGTAAAAGCCTCCCGAGTCCACCCTCTCCGGCGAGCGATACGGGTAACGAAACCGAGGCCGAATCGAAAAGCAGCGACGACGAACAGCCCAGCGGTAAGGTCGTAGTGTCCTGCGGCACCAAGAGCAAGGCCTACATCGAGCGTACCATCGACGTCGGCCCCGAAGAAGAGGGCGACGATTCTGTCTTCGAGACAGCGAAACTCGATAAAGAACCCGAGATTTTAAAGGATATACCACCGCGTCCAGGTATTATTAGAGATTGCATGTTCTCCTCGTCTTATTTTATTTTCTTAAACGAGGGCGTGTATTTGAGTTGACGGGAATTTATCGATAGCTGAAAGTATTTTAAGACGATGTTGATAACGGCGCGATGATTTCTTCATTTTAATATTGATTTAATCGATTGTATAATTAAATTACTCGAAAATAATTATAAAAAATGGAATTATTTTTTTTCAACATTAAACGATGAGACGATTAAACTGATTAGATCGTTTGTAAAATTCACACGGCGTGTCACTCGAGGCTAATTTTTCTCTCTCAATTGACGTAAATATTTACTCTGCATAATAGACGTGTTTGTGGTCGGTCGTAAAACTGGTAAAAGCAAATGCATCCTTCAATTAGCAAGTTTACGTTCGCTCATCGTAAACTAAATGTATATTTTATTACGATAACATTATTTTTTATCCATCTACATTTATTAATACATACAGGAAACTTAAAAAAATACAATCTTAATATATTTTCGTAAATAAATTTGTAATTCGAATTTTAAATAAAAACAAATTTAAATTATTTGGTATTGCAAAATAATGTATAGACGAATAAATATATTAAAAAATAAGTTTTAACAGATAAATTATTAATATTTTATTTTGATTTGATGTATAAAAATGTGTTGAAAATGTATTTCAATCTTAATATATTACCATAAAAAGGATAAATAATATTTGCAAAATTAGTTTTGCCTACATAATCTCTTTAAGCAACTAAAACACGATAACCGAAATTCCAAAATTAACTCGGACACAAATTTAATTTTGCTTTATTCTCTTAAGAATGATGGCTTGAATAAAATTGATTTACATTAGTTTATCCTTAATATAAAGTTAAAATAGATGATTATAATTCACATACAGTTTAAAATTCTATTGTTGAAATTCTGAAATTTTGCAAGTTCATTTATTTTTTTCTTATTTTAATATTTAACGTTCATGAAATATTTAGCTAACCTGCATACATTTTCATACATTTAGAATTGGCAAAGTTTTTAAAAAATTTTATATTAGAAATGTTTTTGAGACACTTTTCCAAATAATTTAGTAAGTAAAATGGAAAAACTTTCCATAATTAATAAGCCAATGCAGGTTGTCACAAATATTATAATAAATTTTTAAAATTGCAAATAAAATATTATTTATAGACTATATTAAAGTAAATAAAGAAAAAGTAAGGTTTATATTTCAATATTATTAAAAACGTATTTATTTGAGTATTTATATACTCTTTAATAATGTAATTAAATTTTTTTGCATCTTTATTTCATCCAATACGTAAATTAACAGTAAGTGGAATTAACCCCTGGAGAAATATCATTTATTTCGTGAAAGCTAAAACACACGCACGCAACAATGATAGTTTAACTACAATGCTTTTTGTTTCTATGTAAAAAAAGATTAAAAATTTTGATTTTTAAACAAAATAAATATGCCTTATTTTATATTTTAACAGTTGTAAAATGAATTTATACTTATAGCGAATATAAATTTTTTTAATAATATAAAGAAAAAAAAATTATATTTCTAACAGTTGAAAAATGTATAAAATATTTTTAATTTTTACTTTAAACGAAACAAAATATTTTTGTTTGTTATTAATATTTTAAACAATAAAATTTTAATTTATTACAAAAAATTATATTACTTTTTTTTGTTAATGACTATCACTCATAAAGTAATTATCAAGATGAAAATTTCTTTCAGACATAAAATTTAAAGATTAATATTTAAGCATCGCTATTACATTTAAATCTTAAACTTTATACCAAGTTCGAAAGTAACTAAGTTCTCCAAGGTTTGTTCCATTTTGTCTTCCTTAGAGCATGAAATGTATTTCTTTGAGGCCGTTTTACCCCAAGTAATTTTAACGCGAAAACTCGCCAAGGAATCGTAATGCTTTAAAATAAAAAGAATAACGATGTAAAAGAGGATAAAGAGTACTATCAAATAAAGTATAAAACTTTAACAGTCGTGTTATCGCGACTGAAAAACTTAAATTTTTTTCGAAAATTTTTTTTAAATTTCTTTTATACACACATATTAAAACAATTTTTATTTTTAAATACTCTTGTATTATCGTGAAATAATAATATTAAAATTAACACATTTTTATACGTTTGCGATTTTATTTACAACGACTAGACAGATTAGTGGCATGCTTGGATCCTTTTTCACCTTTTTATTAATTTACCTTTTTCGTTGTAAATGATAAAAATAATTATTTGAAATCAATAGGCTAAGTAATATATTATAAGTATGGTTGATAAATATTATTCAATAAAACTGTTGTAAGCCAAAAAAGTATGTTAAAAATAAATTAAATGTTTTATTTTTTTTTTTGAACGCGACTAATTTTTATATTTTTCGTCTAAACTAAAATTATGAAGAAACAAATATATATACATAAACTTTTTTTTTTTTTTTTTTTTTTTAAATTACCGCTTACTTTCCAAGCATTTATAAAAGTGGGCACTCGTTTAAAAGATCCAGCACGGGAAAGCGAATTATAATCTCGGTGCATGCGTTAAATCTGGAAAGTAATGCGATCCCCGCTCGCAAGAATCCGCGAGCGCGCGATTAAGAGTCCGTGTAAACTGGGTCACTAAACTAGAGAAATAATAATAATAATAATAATAATAATAATAATAATAATAATAATAATAATAATAATAGTAACAACAACAAAGAAATAACAAAGAGTTAGCAAGTAAGTGAGAGAGAAAGAGAGAGGGAGAGAAAGGAAAAGCAGCACTTTTTCTTTTATCCGTTTTGGTCCGACAGTGCCACCGGTGCCGCGATGGTTGTCGCAGGAAGAAGAGGAACCGGATAATGGCGCTGGCTCCGAGGGTTACGGCGGTATGCAGGAGCCACCAGCGACGCCGGTCGCTCGAGACGAGCTCGCGTTGCGCAGGCACAGGTTCTTTTCGGATCTGCTCCAGGCGGCGCGCAGCACCGCCGAGCACCGCGTCAGTTTCGATCCGCTTGGACCGATGGTGCACCCTGGTTAGACTCTGACATATTTTTTTTTTTTTTTTTTTTTTTTTTTATATTTATATCTACCTTACCCCCTCCCCCTCCCCCCTCTTCTTACTTTATCTCTCTTATACATTTTCTTTTGCGCATTCTTCTTCTTCGTTTTTTGACCTTTTTTGGTTAGTTGTGTATTTTATGATAATTTTTATATGGTGATTGATAATTTTAAAGCTTACGAAGTGAAAACACTTTTGTTAAATTAATTATTTTAATTATGATGGCTTAAAATTTTCGTATTTTACAATTAAGATATCAGTGTACGCGTCGTTCACATTTTCTAAAATATCCACCCCTTCAATTAACGAAATTCCACTAATGCGTTAATATATATAACTTTAAACGAATAATAAGATGTTACATAATCAAAATTTTAATTAATTCTACCTTAGACAATCGTTTAAAAAAAGAAATTCGTACGCCAGCTTTAATCATTTTTTTTTAAATTAGTTTGAGTTGATAAGTTATTTGACGAAATGTAAAATATTTTTGAATCTCATCTTCAATCGATATAATCATTTACTAAATAAATTGTCACGAGAGATTTAATATATCTCGAGAGAAATTTGAGAACGGGTGATTACAATACTTGTTAACGAAAAGTATTTAAATTTATGTTTAAGAAAAATTATTAAGTATAAAAATTTCTAATAGTGCATTTTTTTTAAAGCATTGTATTTTTAGAATAAACTATAATGAAAAAAATATCTCTTTCATTTATTAATGTACAATAGGTATTATTTATTATTTGAAAAGTATAATATATTTATTTTGCAAATATTTTTTCAAATAGTATAGAAAAATTTTATTAAATTATATAGAAGAAAAATAATGAATTTTCTGCATTCGAAGTGTTTCAAAGCAATTAAATATTTTTTTATCTCAGCGTCAACTAGTTTACGAAGTTCTTTGGAAGCACTCGACGTTCATAAATAAAAACAAAATCGTGATAATTTTTATCTTTTACATATTGCAATGTATATGTATATGCATTCTTATTATTATGTTCGTATTTTTAATTGCAAAACCTTATGTAAATAAAAATAATAACAATATTTATTTATAACGCCAGTGTTAATAAATGGCATGACTCAATATACGTGATAGTGAATTTTGATTAATATACGTGATAGTGAATTTTAATTAATATGCAATTAAAAATTTGTATTTATATACTTATCTTTAGGTATTTCTTAATTTTTTATAATTTTTATTCGAAAAAATATATTATAAGCATCTTTAAATAACATATATCAATGGTAAAAAATAAAAAAAAAAATGAATTTAGGAATAAACGAAATAGAAAAAATATTTTACAAAGTATGTTGTAAAATGTGTGTACGCGTACGTCATTTTTAGTCATTATTAGTCATTATTTATTAATGACAAGATTTAATTCAATCATATTTATGATTAAATCGATGATTAAATTTTATTCGCATTATACATAATTGTTTTAAACAAATTTATTTAAAATTATATGCGACGACAACGAAATATAAAAAAAGGCTAAATTTGTCTGCTTCTTATCTTAATCAGCGACATTTTGTCGAAAGCAATTAAGCTTTTTACCTTGCCTGAAAAACAACGCTGAAAATTTACTGATATTGATGAATTTCTTATTGCTCCAGTGAAGTATAATATTTTTGTGGTACCGGTTTAATCAATAATTTTATAAAATTAACACAACTGATTACAATATTTTATTGATAATTAATTATTTTGTAAATTTAAACGTTTCGTATTAAATAATTTTTTTTAAAATTATATTATATTGTATTATCTATATCTCGATCTGCTTTGGGAATAAAATTAATCTTGCATCTTTCTATGCAAAAGGAAACTTTCAATCTTCTCCGTAATACAATTGAAAGGCTGCAACCTCTGTAAGTGCAAGCTTAGTTAATATATACCAAATTTAATTACCTCTATAATTGATGTCGTAACCGATGTTGAGTTAACAAGATCATCTAGCTTATTAAATTAAAAAATAAAACGAAAGGATAAAATAATGAAAAGAAAATAATAATTAAAGAATAGGAAGGAAGTAAAGAAAAGAATGTATGAAAATGTATCAACTCGTGAATCTTTTATTTCGCCGCGCGAATTTTCCACCCACGCGCATTCTCTAATAATAGAGTGGGTGCTCTCTTTCCACTTTTCCATCCGTGGCACACTCGAGCCGCGTCGGGATTGTCTTACTACCCGAGCGCGTCTTCTTCTTTAACTTTTGTAAGTGTTGAACTTAGGTTACATATTCCTCCCCCTCTCTCGTGCGGTATATAACGTACGAAACCATGAGAGAGAGAGAGAGAGAGAGAGAGAGAGAAAGAGAGAAAGAGATGATGGAAACCTACTTTGAATGCCCCAGGTATAATGACTGCGTTACTCGGGATGAAAGGCGCGACTTCATTTTTTTTTTATAATGTCGAATGAATATTCGATGCGTAATCGTGTAAGCTTACTCATTTTTTTTCCTCGGTAATCTTAGATTTTTTAATGAGTATAATAAATAGCGATATATAATTGTAGGTGTAAGTGCGCCGAAGTTTATCTTTTACTTTTCCTTTCTATTTTAAACATTGCACGTTAAACATTGTAATGTGTAACGAGCATTTTAATTGAACGTTATTTTTCTTCGTTTTTAAGAAATATTTCCATTTTAATCAATGAACGTTACAACGAATTATACTTCTATAAGTAAAAACAATTGCTCTACGTATTTGATAATTTTAATATCGCATTCATAACGATATAATTATTTGAGAAAAAAAAAAAAAAAAAAAATCGTTTTTTATAATAATTAAAATTACGATTCAGTTGATCGTTCCGTTAATGAATTATTCGTCTCGTTAACTGCGTAGAGAATGCTATTTATCTAACCGAAAGCTCACGTGATACATTTTTCATCAGAAATACCAATATTTACAAAAGCAAGTGTAACGAAAACGTATGAATCATATATGTGTATATATAACCGGAAGAGGGAGTCTCGAAGAAGGTGCGAATGTGTGTGATAATCGTTTTTTAGACGCTATAGATTTATAAATACATCAGTAGTCTGGATAGTCGACTGAGAGTGAATTAAAAATCTTTATGCTTTTATCGCGACTCCGTCGAACGAAGATATACAAAAGTTTATTTTTCGACATATGCAAAAGCGTATCCAGTGGCGGCTGTGTGTGTACGTATATATGTATACGTTAACCAAGCCACGACGTATTTATATTTTGTTCTATATTTATGTTACCCTGGCTTTCATTCCAAATTTTCGTAATACTTAAACTCCACTCTCTTATGAAATTTCGTTTCTCATTCATTATTTATATAAAATATCTCTGAATAACTTTATCGCGCAGTCTGAAGAAATCTTTAGTCGTTTTTAAATTCAAAGCTTTTCAAAGATGTCATTTTTTTTTTTTATAATGACGTTTACCAATATTCATTTTTATTTTTAAGGATCGATTCGAGATGAAAGAAAAGTATTGATTTGTGCCATTCAATGGTGCTAAGTATAGAATTTTTTCCGCACCTATATTTTAAGTTATCGATAGTATTAAATAATCAAATTCAATGATTAATTTTATTACCTTTTTAAAGAGCAAAAATTAATTATAAGTTATAAATAACTTATTTTTCTTACGTACATATTTCAATTCGGTATAAATAAAAAATATTCTCTTATTAAATAAAGTATTTCGGTTCGCATAAAAAGAATAAAAAATTGTTATTTTTTATTTTATTCTTATTTCCTTTATATGTTACTTAACTTTTATAATTAATTAAATAAGTATTATTTATTATATTCGTTTTATTAAATAAATAACAACTTATCGAAAATTTTGTATCGATTATCGATATTTTCAGACTATGCATAATGTAAAAAGTAGGATTATGGTACTTTTATTAATATTTTACGTAAGCTCATATTGAATTAAAAATTAAGATCTCAAAGATTCAACTTTGTTTTATGATTCTAGAGTTTGAGCGAGAAGTATTTCAAATATTACAAGAAATAAAGCGAGACTTTGATAGATGATTTCATAAAATATTTCTGTTTCTTTTGAAAAGTAATTTGTACCCCGGCACATAGATCAATCTTCTTCGAAACGATGTAAAAAATTCACTCCAACTAAATAAAAGAAATTATATTTGTCACAAGTTGAGATAGTCGATGAAATCATTCTCAATCGAATGACAACTTTCATTCTATCAAATTTTTTATTAAGATTTAATTGATCAACGACGAGTTTAAATAAAAGTACCTCGCTCCTACTCAAATAATAAAAATAACCGATTCGCTTTACGAAAAAAAAAAAAGTTAATCGAATTAATTTAAAAAAAAAAAAAAAAAAAAAAAAAATCAAAACAATACCCAGGCTGTGAACACGACGATCGGGAGGAGCATCTCGAGGAGTTGGTGAACCGTCTGGAAAACGTGACCAGGCGACTCGAGCAGGTAACCGCGCAGCCGACACAAGCTCCCCCACCACCAGCGGTTAAAACCCAGGAGATCGCCGTCCAGACCAAATCGCCGTCGCCCGAACGCTCGCTCTCGCTCACGGAGGAGCTCCCACCCGAGGAGGTATCCCAGTCGTCGTCGAGCTCACGCGAGTCCAGTCAATCCGTCGCTTCGGTCGTCGAGGTTGTCAAGAACATGTCGGTAACCGGCTACGAGGATCTACTGGCCGGCCCGGTACGAGAGTACATTCAGCTAAGCGAAAAAATCGGCGGCGATGTCGCTACTCACAGTAAACTCGTCGATAAAGCTTTTCAGTGAGTATTGCTGTTCTTTTATTTTGTTTATATGAGGCTATTAAAATTTTATTTGCGGTTAATTTCTTGTGTTTAAATTACATTAAAACATCGCTACTTAGAATTTAAAAAATATAGAAGTAAGCAATTTTTAGACAAGCATAAAATTATATTACCAGATAAAATTATATACGGAAGTAAGTACTTTTTAAAGATTTTTAAATATCTCGAAAATTTATATAATAAAAAGTATATTTTTTAACACATAATAAACGTTTTATTTATTTATAATAATGCAATAAGTATACGAAAAATTATAAAATAAAAGTGGTTTGGATCAATTATTGTTAAAAAATTTATGAAATATATTCTTACTGCACAAAATAAAAGGCAATAAATCTAAATTATGCATAAAATTCAACTTGTAATATATTATTAGTATGGAGAGATGTTTTATTATAAAATTATTATACATTATCTTTTATGTATGAATATAATGTTTAGCATTATAATACGCATATTATTATATAATATTCATTGTATTTTCATTCTAATTTTGATTTTTATCTTTGATAATCGATTAATTTAGTATTACGCAAGGAAAGTAATTTTCTTCGCTAATTAAAATACTTCCATTAAAAAGTATAGGAGTATATGATAATGCGTGCTTCAATTTAATAAAATTATCTGTAAATTAGAATTTTATTTTCATTGAAAACATTTATAAAATATTTATAAGAATTTAAGTAAATTTGTATCGTTAATTGTTAATTATTAATTATTCTTTGCGCTTTAATGATTAAAAAAATTGTAAAATTATGAATTAAAAATTAAAATCTATATATCATGTGCAGATATGAAAGTTACTTCTTTAAAAAGCAAAGTTTGTAACTTTCTTTATATAGTTATATTAAAATAATGTAAAGGCGATGAACTTGACTAATAAAAATTATAATGGCCTACATTAAGAGAAACTTTGATGAAAGTTTAGCAATTTTAACAAGATTTTCGTACAACTCGTTTCTAATTAGAAAAAAAAAAAAAAAAAAAAAATCATAAATTATTTTCTAAAATAGTTGCCAAGCGCAGTATTTAACAGAACATTTCAAATTCTGAATAAGTGTCATTTACGAAGTACTGCAAAATTTTTTTAAAGTTAAACTTGTTTTTGTGTATTTAACCAAGCGTCAAATAATCCGTAAACAAAAATAGACAACAGAACTATAGGACCGAATAATTTTCTTTCCACAGTATACAGCTTCAGTTCCTGAAAACCGCGTCGACACGACAGGCGCCGTCGAACCAGTCGGAGCAAGTGTCGCTCCTCGCCCCGACCTCGACGCAGATCCAGGAGATCCAGGAGTTCCGCGAGAAGCACAGGGGCTCCGCTTTCTTCAACCACTTGTCCGCCATCAGTGAGAGCATACCGGCTTTGGGATGGGTCGCCGTTTCGCCTACTCCGGCTCCTTACATCAAGGAAATGAACGACGCCGGACAGTTTTATACTAATCGTGTACTCAAAGATTG
Organism: Chalcis sispes; assembly: GCA_949987625.1. NCBI lineage: Eukaryota > Metazoa > Arthropoda > Insecta > Hymenoptera > Chalcididae > Chalcis > Chalcis sispes. Next base: position 24,935,955 of record OX465097.1, on the reverse strand, counting down.
GAAAGAAAAGTTAGTCTCTCTCTTTCTCTCTCTCTTGTGTACAAGACATTTTCCTTGATTTTTTTTTTTCAGATAAAAAAACATTTTCTATTCATTGTTAAATTTAAACTCAATATTTTTGTAAAATAGTTTTATAAATTACTATTAACTTAAATAAACATCGTTATTTTGTTAGTATATCGAGCTTAGACAGATTAGTTGATGTTTAAGTGTGTACGAGTGATTAATTCGACAGAATGTTCGATTCGTGCAGTAATCGAAGGCTTTTTATTTGAATCATAGCCTCGAATAAATGAACACTCTCTGTATGCTAAATAAAATTTATTTAGTATATTAAAGTACTTTGTATACTAAATAAAATTAATTTAGCACACAAGTGTTCTATTTTATATTGTGCTGCTTAGATGATTCGTAGTTTACTTTTGTACAATGCAGGCTCCATCTCGGTTTAGTAATATCGCATCTATAGTAATTGTATACCGTTTTCTTTACGAATATTAAACGGTGCTTTTTTATTTATAATTTGACAGTGAGTCGTAAGGCTTAATAATATTATTATTTATTTTAATGATCGCGGATAAAAATTTCAGGGACAAAACGCACGTAGAGTGGTGTAAGGCTTGGGTGAAAACCTTGACAGATCTTCAGCAATTTGTGCGACAACATCATACCACGGGATTAGTATGGGCAAAAACAGGATCTGTACCAGCTGGTGGCATACCTCCTCCTCCTCCACCATGTATGATGCCTATGGCTGATCCAGCACCAATTATTAACGATGATCGAAGTGCATTGTTTGCCGAAATTAATCAAGGCGAGAATATTACAAAAAGTATGTATTTTTTTTTTATTAAGAAAATTAAATTTTCCATCAAATTGATCATGATTATACCCATTGGTATAAGTGTACAATAATCATCATAAGCTAATACTTTACATTTACATTTAGAACTTTACATCATCAGCATTGATATTTAACATAGGTATACAAGTTAAAAATATAGTATAAAAATTTTCTTTTTTAATTAATGAAATCGATGCCATTTCATATTGTTTTATAGTTTACATTTATTTTGTACAAATATTTTTTAAATTAAAAAATGACTTACTATAGAAATAAACATATATTACTATTGCAGATTTAAAAAAGGTCACTGCTGATATGCAAACACATAAGAATACTAACTTAAGAACGGGACCAGCTCCATTTAAAGCACCGGTAGTAAGCAATAATGTAAGATCACCGGTTAAATCGACGCCACCAGCTAATGCTCCTATTGATAAGCCACCAGTTTTCACTCGTGATGGCAAAAAATGGCTTGTTGTATGTTTACTGTTTTTTTTTTATTGTTGACTATTAATGAAATATAAATATTTCAAATTTTAATTAATTTAAGTGACATTTAATACAATTAATTAATTTAATTTTTTTTTTTTTTTTCTAGGAATACCACAAAGGAAATAAAAATCTTTTAATTGATAATACTGAAATGAATAATGTTATCTACATGTTTCGTTGCCAAGACAGTTCTTTAGTAATCAAAGGCAAAGTTAACTCAGTTGTTATGGATTCCTGTCGTAAATCTGCAGTAGTTGTTGATTCTGTAGTAGCGAGTATAGAATTTGTGAATTGTCAAAGTGTTCAGATGCAGGTAAGATTTATTAATTATAATATAAAATGATTTATATTACAAAATAAAATTACAAATAAGAAAATAAATTTTATTTCAAATATACATGAATATAAAAATAAAAATAATATAACAGAAGATTAGTTTACAAAGCAAAACTATAAACAATGTGCAAAATCTTAGATTTAATAAAATTTTAAAAATTATTTTTGAGTATCCAAATTTAATTTATTACAATTCATCTATATTTAGCGATTGTCCAAAAATAGGATTTTCGTTAACTATTTGCAACAATGCAATGTATTGTTCTTTAGTTAATTCATCTGGGACTTCAAATATTTTTAATTTGCTAGATTTATTTTCAGCTCTTTCAAAAATCCCCGGTAAATCAGTTATCGACGTACTTGTATCTAAAGTAGTTGGTTTAACTAATACTTCTGTTTCTTTACTATCAACTTTGCAAGACCAAGATTTTGACGAAACATTTTGTATTTGAAATGCAGAATCTATAGCGCTAATTTCAGATAATCTGTCATTTTCAATCGATGATGAAATTGCCATTGCTTCTTGTGATGCTGATAAAGCCATAAAGTGGTTATTACTAATAATTGCTGCATCGCCTTGTTCTTTACATACAATATTTTGAATTTTATAATTTTCATTTCTCATATACTCTAAAAATTTTTTAGAATCTTTGTTAAATTGATCACTTTCATTAATCGTATTTACATAAAATACAGCTTGATGTTTTTCATTATTTGAATACTGTAATTTTAAATCATCATTTGGACACTCCAGTAAAATTTCATTTGCTGTATTCAATTTATTGAGATTTTCACTTTCTCTTTCATAATTTTGGTCTGTTTGTTCAATCTTATAATTTCCAACGGCCATAGTTAGAGGTCCTCGGACTGGGCTTCTTGAACGAAAGTCATGTTCATTTTTTCTTATAGTTTCCAATTTATTTTTTAATATAGGTATGCAAGATTTTGACGAATTTTTGCTGGAAAATATTAGCGATTCCACAGAATTTTTTGTTTTTATTTCATTTTTATCTTGTTCGTCCATAAATTGATCTCTTGGAGATATTAGAAGATGAGATTTAGATAAGGACTCATTGGAAAGACTCAAGGATTTAAAAGAATTGCATTTTTTTATTTCAAATTTAACTTCTTGTTCATTAATAGAATCGTCTTTAGAAAATATAGGAATTTGCAAATTTGAAGATGATTTACTGGCAAGCTCTACTGATTCAAATGAACTTTCTCTATTATCTTGAAATTTTCTTTCTTGAATTTGATTTTCTGGTTCTTCGAGTGTACATGATTTTGATACTGATTTATAAGAAGTTGCAATAGATTCAGAAGAATTTTTTTTTTCAATTTTGTTATGTTGAATGTCAAACGAAACATCACGAGGAGTAACATACGATTTTGATCGTCTATGTAAAAATAGAGGACTAACTTTTTCAATTGATGTAAGGTTTAAATTACTTTTTGTTTTAACCTGTTTAATATTGCTTAAATCATAGTTACTTTTTATAGATTGTCTTTCAATTAAATTGAAATTATTACTTCTATAAACATTTGGTATATGTATTTCAGAGTTTCTTAATCTTGTAGAAAAATGTATATTATTGGTAGGTGTTATATTGGGTGTGTGATATAAAATATTTTTTAATTTACAAGGACTGTTTGAATAGCTACTAGATTCTGATGAAAAAATATAACTAGATGGTAAATTTTTTTTTTCAGTACTTTTAAAACTATCATGAGATTTTTCAAGTAAATCATTATCTTTTTTTTTATGCCTTCTTTCAGAAGATTTATTATTGTTACAAAAGTCTCCGGCATCTTTTTTATCAATTACTTTCTCACTTTCAATTTGAGATTCAGTTTCAAATAACTTAGTTAGATAATCTTCATCTTCTATATAACCATCATCATCAGATGACATATTATTGTATTTATCGGATTCAAAAACATTTTTATTTTCCTGCTTCATATTATTATCGTACAGCGTCTCTTCGCTTACATCTTGATTTGAAACTGCATTCAAATTATATTCATGTAAAGTATAATTTATTTCTTCGTGATTAAGTTCCTTGCTTTTGGAAATATTATTATTTTCAAATTTTTCTACTTCAAATGTCAAATTTTGAAGTTTTATATCAGAAGTTAAATTATTTTTTTCGGAACAATTATCTTGTGTATATGTTTTTTCATTATTCAATATGCTTTCATTACTTTTATTTTTTTCAACTATTGTTGGCATTTCACAATTACTATTGTTAATACTATTAATTGCATCTATGAAGTCATTTTCAGTATTTTTTTTATCATTATCGTTATTTAAAATTTTTTCTTTAAAATTATTAAACTTTTCTGTATCTGATTCTATCGAAAAATGATTACATTCTTCATTTTCCGAGTGTGCAGATGTGTCGAGAAACGCATGAGAATCAATGAGATTATTTAGAGAATCTGATGCAAGTTCTCTTGGTGATTTTGAATTTGATAAAGATTTTGCTGATTTACATTTTCTTTCACTCTCAATAAGTCTATCAATTAATCTATTTACACTAGTATCACTTGAAGATTCATTTAAATGACTTAGATTTAAATCAGTTTTTAATTTTAAAGAATCAAGATTCTGTTGTATCATTTCATGAGTTTTTAGATCAGTTTCATCTAATTTACACGAGATATTTTTTAAATTTTCAAAAACATTATTTTGATCACTTTCTACAACGTTTGTATAGCTTTTTTGTACGGTTAATTTTTCATTCTCACTAGAATTAATTGTTTCACTATTATTTTTAAGCTTACAAATTTCTGGCTTACTTTTATTATAATTAAACTTATGTTCTTTATTTTCAATTATAATTTTATTTTCAAATGATTTATTTTTCAATGATTGTTTACTATCTATTGAAATATTTTTATTATTTTCTTGTTGAATTTTATTTTGAGTAGTTTGTTTTGTTTGTAAATTTTTAAATTGTCCTAATTTTTTGAAAACCTGATTTTTATTATTTTTATCTATAGAACTACTACCACTAGATTCTTCGACAATCATATCTAACATTTTTGGTTGAAAATTAGTTTCAATAATTTGCCAATTTAAATATTTATAAGCTTCATTTTGTTGTTCTGTATTTCGTTTTTCTGTATACTGTTCATCTAGATCATAATTTGACTCAGTTTTTGATAAAAGTTCTTTCTTAATCTTTAAATCTTCTTGCATCAATGCAGTCGTTGATTTATCGTCTGAATCGCTTTCTTTAGATATTTCAGCTGAACTTGTCTTGTGAGAAGTCGTTTCATTTTTTTTTGATGATGTAGAAGTTTTAAGTAAATTGTTCTTATTTTTATAATTATCATCTGTTTCTGTGCAGTAACTATCAGTAGTAATAGTAATATTGTTTTCTAATAAATTTTTTTTCAATTCATCTTTGTACTTGTTAAGTTCTTTTATTAATGCAAAAATATTTGACATTTCTGCCTTTTTCTTAGTTTTGTTTTCTTCATCCTGACTAGTTTCTACTGTGTCTTGAGAAGTTAAATATTCCTTATTATTTATTTGATCTATAGGAATTTGATTGATAATCATTGCATTACAATTGGAATATGTGGCTGTGATTATTGATGCATCATAAATATTCATATTATCTTGTAAACTATCAGGTACATTATAAGTAAATTTATTTATTTGATTATCAAAACAGCTGTAGACATTTCCATTGTTGTTATCGCTTTTATATAAATTATTATCTTCTTTTGAATTATCATTTACTTTATTGGTTTGCAAATCTTTTGAATTATAATTTTTAAGAGTTAAATGTAAATCTTCTAGTCTCTCTTTTATTTGACACAAATTTGCATGAGTGTCTTTTTTTAAATCAGCATCACTAGTAGAAGAACTTAAAATTTGTTTTTCAAATTTTGGAGAAATATTTGCTAGTAAAGTTAGATTAGGTGATAAAGGAAGCAACTTTAATTCCTTATTTTTACACTTGCAATTAATTGTATCCTTATCTTTAAGAAGTTCCTGCAGAAAGTTTATATTACTTTGAAAATTTGTCTAAAATTATAAAATAATATCATATATGCATATTTAAAAAATTTTTAACATTTTACTCAAATTTTAAAATAATACCTTGGTACCTAGAATGGTACTTGGCGAATGATCTTCAAAACTACATTCTGATGAACTTTCAAACAATTTTAAATTATCATCATCAAAGCCTTCATTTGATAAATTTGTAACTGATAATTCAGTTTTTAAATTTTCTTTACTTTCCAATTGGCACTTGTCAAGAGCATTATTAGTTAAATCATTATTTTGACTAAAAAATAAAATTGATTTTAAATATCTTCAATTTTTTTTATGTAATATTAATAATGAAAAATTTTTTAAATCTTTCAACATTTGTGCGCAATGACTTTTCATTATAAGAATTTGTTTGGTGTAATAATCTATCTTTATCCTTTGATACATACTTTGGTTCTTTATCACATACATTCAAGTAGTTTGTTGATATTTATAATTGAGTATCAAAATACTGTCTCTCCTCGCTAAGCTTATTCCTTTAATAAAAAGTTGAATTGCAAATAACTTTATACCTACCTTGGTAATAAGTGATTAATGTTAGAATTTTCTTCATTTAATTTCAAAAGTGCTGATTGAATATTGTGTAAATTACTCTTAGTACTTTTTTTTATAAAACGTGGCAATGGCCACGTACCATATTGGGCTTTATATGTAAGAATATTTATTTTCAGCTCAAGATCTTGTACTTTAAAATTAATTTGTTTTAAATTTTCTTTATTTGCTTTAACTTCATTCATCCATCGTATTTTCCAATAGATTACATGAACAATTATTGCACAAACTAATAACATTGCTAAAATCTTATAAAAATAATAAAAATTATGTACAATACAAGTAAACTATTGAAAATATAAGGTTATTAAACTTATCCAACCCTCCAGAGTATTGTTTCATTGGCCAAACAATCTGCAACGTCTGTTACAACTTCAAACCAAATATAATAGGCTAAGGCAAAAGGACATTCCACCCAACTGTATTTACATGTCTTTATAACAGGCAAGAAATTCCCACCTGCGCTAATAAAATTCTTAACCAAATAAAGTAAAATAAGACCTACCGAAATCTTTATTTTTATGTACGAATTAATAGGTACATAAAAACAAATTAGCATAAGGATTGCTTAAGAGTGTATTGAACATTGAAAACAAGACCTACCAAGTTGCCAGTGCATTTTGCGAATTTTTATTATCAAGCATCACGATTTTCACAATAATATAAGCATTTCATCAAAATACGACATGCCCGACGAAATCGGGGTTTATCAAATCTATCCATTTATAGATTACTGCACTTTGTTTATAATTATAACGGTCGGCGATTTTGACAATTTTTAACGTTTGCATTGAAGCTGCTGCTGAATTTCTTTTATTTTTTACTTTCAATTTTTAATACCTTTTTTTAATTTTAGAATTTCTTTTACATTGTTGATAATATTGTTAATATTATTTATTATTTTAGGTACTTGGAAAAGTTCCGACAATTTCTATTGACAAGACTGATGGGTGTCAAATGTATCTTAATAAAGATACACTAGATGTTGAACTGATTTCAAGCAAATCCAGTGAAATGAACGTCATGGTACCCGTAGGAAATGAAGATTATGTAAGAAAATTTATTATTTTTTATAATAATCGTAAAAAATCAAATATTTAATACAGTTTTGTGAAAGTAAAAATATGTTTATTTACCTAAAATTTTTTACTTCTATTTAATTTCGATAACAAATTTTATTGTATAAAATTTTCTAGTATTATATTATTATATAATATTTACAGTAGTGTTTACGTTAAGTATATTAAAAATGTATAACTTTTGCAGACGGAGTATCCAGTGCCAGAGCAATTTAAAACAGTCATTACCGAGAAAGGTCTTAGCACAATCGCCGTCGATTCACTTGGATAAATTCGAGTAATTTATTAGTTTTAAAAAAATAATCAATTTATATTTTATTTCTTTGCTGAAGATAATTATCATTCGATTATTAATTTATTTTCTTATAATTTTAAAAACATTAGGATTAAAATTTGTGAAATGTTCAGTAATTTCTAATTTTTTTTATATTTTCGTTATTTTTTATTTAAATCAGTGAAATGCTTTAATCACTATTCACATCAAGGTACAATAATCGTAACGAAAACTTATCATCGAATTTTTCCATCAAATTATGTAAAATTTTTAATTAAAACATTGATTGTGTTTTTAGATAAATTAAAATTAAAAGAAATTGAAAAAATTTTTAATAAATAAAAAACGAAAATACTCGTATCAAAGACATGAGATTATGAAATTAGAATCATGTGGCGAAAATGTAGTAACTTTAAATATGCCATTGCAATTTGGATAAAAGTTCTGTGTTTTTTCGCCTGCTCTTTTATACATTTACAGTTTTGTAATACTATCTTCGAGACTTTTGTCGGTGGGAATTGAAAGTTTGTATGCCTAGGAATTTTACAAGTATTGTAAACTAAAACGATTTTCAAAAACAATCGATAACTATTCGATGCTTCTGAATTCCTATGGTGCAAAATGATTTTAACTCTTTGACACATGCTAATCCTAGATACCTATAATCTAGCGTTAAAAAGTTGCCTAAGACTATTTAAAAATAAAAGAATAATAGTAAAAGTACGTAAAAAAAATTGTACTTTAATAAGTAGCAATATCGGAATAACTCGCAAGTCTTTAAGGACGATAAGGACAATTTTATGCTCCGAAATTGGTAGCATAGGATTGATTAACGTCCAACTGTTAGACTTTATTTCATTTGCTCAATTTTCCGTGACTCTTGATATATAAAAATCAACGTGAAATTAAATATTTTTTTTTTTAATACTTTTAGCGATGTTTTGTCATTATCTTGATCTCTTAATAAAAATCATTGAACCAATAATGTATTTAAATTTTTGTTTTTACTCCTTTTACGTATTAATTCATCCTCACAATATATATACATATTTTTTTTTTTTTTTTTTGTTTTTTAACAAATTATTATTTATTTTTCATTTTACATTTATTTTTATGTATATTCGCCATAAATGTATTATATTTCATATACTTAATATTACAGAAATAGAAAAACCAATAAATTAATAGATTTTTGTTGATAAATGAATCAAACATTTTATTTAATGTAGCTTGTATAAATTGTGACGCGTCCGAACGTTGAGTTCGCGCGTCAACTTGTTTCAAAATTCTTCTGCCAAGGCAATCGTTTTACATTATCGTTAAACGACAGATTTGAACTACATGTGAAAACTCGATTTCGTTTTTTTTTTTTTTTTTTTTTTTTTTTTTTCTGTCTTTTCATCAATGCACATGCTTCACAGCTATTTAACGATGACTTTTTTTTTTTTTTTTTTTTTTTTTTTTTATTGACAATGAAAATACTAACGCATTAATGATATTGATTAGCGATATTTGTAAATCGTAGTATCAATGATAAATGTGAATAAATAAACAAATCAACTTGTTCTTACAATTTATAGACGCCTTTTAGTCTACTATATATATTTATATATATAAAGCTATTTTAAACACTTTCTTTGATGTTTTTACAATTTATATTTCTATAAGGATTCCTTTAATTATAATTTATTTTACAACTTATGTGATTACTTTTAATTTCAATAATTAACAATTTTTTTTTTGTTACTTTATTTCATTTAAATGTCACTACTTAATTATTCTAATGCATCGGGAATCCTTAAGTTTTACAGAAAATAAAAATTATTTATTTTTTTGATATACATATAGAAAATATAATACGTTTAATAATTAAAAAAAAAAAAAAAAAAATACTGAAAACATATCACTGCAAATAGTCATCAAAATATAATACTGTAAAGTAAAAATTTGGTCTTCAATATTCAAAATAAATCTTTGGTAATAATAGATCGTTAAAAATTAAACATTTTACAGAAAATTCATTCAATGACATTCAAAAATTCATTGCACTAGCGTTTTTGAAATGTTATAAATAAATGCTTTTTTTTACAAAACATTATTTTAAAATTTATAAATCTTAATTGATTTCTTCTATCATTGTGCTATAAAATAACTGGTAGCGTTGAAATATAAATAAATGAACGCTGTAACAAAGGACGTCTTTCTTTTTTTTATTATTTTACACGTCGCAATCTTTTATCACTTACTACAGCGACAGGTCAATTTACTCCTTAGCACTTCCAGTTATTTTATATTGTAGATTTATATTCTTACGTAAGTTATTAATTTTATTCAATGATACGATTTTTTTTGGAATAATGTAAATCGATGATATTAAAAAAATTACAAAATGATTTTTCGATTGAATGTGCGCTGTATGTACATATAAATATGTTTCATTGTTTAAACATAAAATATTTATTCTAAGTCATTCTTTTATAAATAATACTGACTATGATTTACAATACTGTTAAAAAATCGAAAATTATAACGATCTTTCAAACTGCATTAAAAGCGGCAAAGATCCATCAAGTGATCAAATTTCTCGAAATGCACAGTCCGAAAGGTATCTTTAGCTTAACGTAAATAAGATGCCCGTGCAGTTAGTTACTGGCATCGTACGGATTATTCAGTCTGCCCGCAAATACAATAAATCGCTTACAAATACTTATGACGATCGTTAATAATTGAATGTACACATTGGTTGAAAAATGCCGAGGAAAAATAGAGATCTCTATGCGTTTATGACATAATGAGGGGAGAGGAGGTAAGGGATGCACGAAGGCGCCAGCTCGGGCTGTATTCTATGGATGATCGGCACTGCTGAAATAATTGTTCTGCATCATGTAGAGCTTGTCGATCGGATTGTGTATGACGGAGTGCAAACTCTGGGAGAGGCTGGCCATTTCGGGGCCGGCGTTACCGCCACCCGGACCCGCGCCCACGTGGTGCGAATGGGGACCGCCTTGATGACTGCCGTCCGGACCCGCGCCGCTTTCGCTGTCGCCGATCTCGAAGCCCGCCTCCGTTCCGTCGATCGATATGTCGCTGCTGCACAAACTCTCGCCTGAATGTCCCAAATACGTGTCTGAAAATGTAGATATTTTTTGTTTTTAATTTTATTCGAGACAATTGATTCTCATATCTTGTACATTATTAACCCATAACGGCCGAGCTTTTTTTTTAATACTCAACAACGTAAGTCTTATGTCCCCGAAACGGAGCCTTTCAACTGCTAAGGATCGATAAGTACTGGTAAATATCGGTTATTCTTTGTTTTTAACCTTATTATCATTAGTTTAATCTTTACGACTAATTTATAGTTTCTGTTTAATTCTTTATTTATTTTATCAGAAAATTAATTAACATCATAATATTATTTATATTAAATAAGCATATCGATTAAACTAATAGTAATATTTCTAAGAGAATATTTCAAAAGGTGCCTTTTGATTTTTTTTAGCAAAAAAAATATTAAGAGAGATCCATTTGACAAATTAATTTAATTTTTACAAATTATTAGAAACATACCAATTAATGATTTTCCTTTAATTTTAAAACGATTTAAAAAATTGTTGAAATAAAATGGCACGGATATTGCATCTATACGCGTAATAAGTAGTATAAGTCGAACATGGTCAAACGTAAACCTCAGATACCTCCCATACTGATTAATTGAACATCAACTGCATTTTTCATGCAATTTTTTTAAATAAAAGAAATATACTATTCTGGATATATTTTTATCAATTGTTAAGCTGTTTTAAATTTTGATTTTTATTTCTTTAAAATTAATATTCTTTTTTCGCAGAGATTGTAAATTGAAAAAATTATATTCTAAAATTTATTATGTTATTCGATGTATAGTTTTATGATTATTAACACTATTATATTCGGTCAATTGTTTTAGAAAACACAAATTTAGTTGATGATAATGCAGTACGCCAACATTTCATATGAGTATTGTTGAGAAAAGTTTTAATTTCACCTTATTAATTTTAAAAATCTTTATTTTCTTCTTGATCAAATAGAGTAGTTAAATAGAAATTTCATTTTATATGCTTTATATGTATAATTTTTGTAATTTTTTTTTATTTTGAATGAAAAAAACGATTCCTGTTAAACAAATTGAATATTCAATTTTACGTATAATCGTAAATAATTATAGCACTTAGATTCATACTGATAAATTGCAATCAAATGACACATATGAAAAAAAATATATATAAATAAAAGTTATGACTGTATACTATTCATTTATTAATTTGATGTGAAAGTTTAAATTTAAAACTACAGGAGGTAAGTACTAACAGTAAGAAGGCTTTTTTAAAAAAGCGTTTTGAATCCCGGAATTAACATAATGAATTGCCACACGACTTATTGTAGATTATGTTTGAATTAGTATTTATGGACCGTTCCTAGTGGTACAGCAATGTCAGGTCGACCCAAGCAGAATCAGAACAAGCTTCATACACTCCGCCCCGATACTATACTTTGATCTTAGCCAAAAGGCCGAAAAGAAATGCCGTATTGGCAGTTAGTGAGCTGTTTTATGCCTTAATTAAAATACTTTTTATTTGCAAGTTTGTAAACGCCATCTACCGTTTTTTAGCGGTAACTAAAAATACCTACTCTCATATACCGAAGCATTCAACGCAGGAGTGTATATTTACATGCGCATGCGCAGCTTGTGAATGGAAATTATACTATATTTTTAACGCTTAAAATGTTTTTTCAATGTAAAGAGTTTTTTTAATTGAAAAAAATAATCATTATTAATATTTTCATCTATGCATGTACTAAAATTTTAGCGGCCCCGAGTTATTAAATAAAATTTTTTTTAAAAATACTTATTTTTAATGTGGTAAATATTACTATTGACAGAGAAGCATCATAAATCAGCAATTTTTAGAATTTTTGTCTATCTGCCTGTTTAGGAAGCACATTTCGCGAAAACTAATAAAAAATTTTTCTGAAAATTTTTGCGAAAACGTCTAGAAAATTCGAAATCGCGGACAGTTATTCTTAATATATGTGAATGAAACAACAGATGTAGCTGCTAGTGAATTATAAAATTGGTATGGAGAATATAACGAAAATATAACAACGAAATACTCACCATCGGGCGAGAACGGATTATTCGGATTAAGCGGTTGCGTAGCTGAAGCAAAGTTTGACGATTCTCCGTCTCGCATATTCAGTGCGTTCATGTAGTGACCTAAAAATGCATTTTTAAAATGCATACTTAATATATGTTTTTATTTTTCACCAGTATAGATCAAATATTATTTCATTTTGAGAAAAATTTATAAAAAATTCGATAAAAAGATTCAACTTTTAATAAGATTTATGAATGATTTATTTTTTACATAAAAGTTAAAGAAAGAAATTTCTTTCATAAAACTTTTTATAAAACGTTGGAAACGATAATACGCTATATGAAAGATTTATTTTTCATTATTAGAGTCTCGCAACGTACGCATGTATAAAATTCAAGAGTGCATTCATATTCGCTCATATATCGTATAAGTTTTATCAACAATTTTTTAAATCACATTATTTGAGAGTACATCAACAAAATTTTCAACTCATGCTACAGTGGTACGGTAGGTTATATATTTGCGTTTAACGTTGGTTATGGTTTTATATACGAGATCGCATAAAAAAAAAAGGCACAATATTAAACGTTTTATCAGCATGGATAAAAGAAGAAAATGAACTCACTGTGATCGCTATGAGGACTCTCGGGTTTCCTCTCCTCCTTGGGCTCCTTGTCGGAGCCAGTTTCCGTTTTGGCTTTCCGCTGGAGCTTCTTCATTTTCGCTCGTTGATTTTGAAACCATACCTGGACGACTCTCACGCTGAGTCCGGTGTCCTTGGCGAGGGCTTCCCTGACTTTCCGGCAGGGCTTTGGCGAGACCTCGAACGACGCCTTGAACTGACGCCTCTGCACGGACGTGAGGATCGTCCTTGGGCGTTTTGGTCCCCGGCGGCCGTCGCGCGGTCTCGTGTCGTCCAGCAGGTCGTCGTCTGTTATGGTAAATATAATTAATCTTGGATTTTATATTTTTTTTTTTTTTTTTTTTTGAAATTAATAAAATATTTAATCGATTTATATTATTTCAAAAACTATTATTTTATCTATTATTTCAATTTTGCTTTTAATGCAGTAAAAAAAGTTTTTAAATAATAATTAAATACAATTTTTACACGCGTATTTAAAAAGTAAGTAATGTAAGTGTATTAATTCATAATAACTAACTAATTTTAATGTAAATAATATAAACAATTATTTTTCAATTCTTATTTGAGTACGAAAAATGGAATATCATTTCATGTTTAAAAATTATGCCGGTTAATAAATATCAATTGATTTTTGTAAAGAAAATACAATTACGAACTACAATTGTTTTTGAAATAATAATTTTTTAATTGAAAATTATAAACATTGTAATTTTGCAAATAAATTCAAATATTTGTTCCATTTTGTGTGTGTGTGTGTGTGTGTATAAAAAATAATTTTTTTTTTTTTTTTTTTATACTTATAATATTTTTAATATCTATAATATTAAAGGCTGAAGTAAAATTTTATTAAAAATGTTTACCACTTGTAGTACGTGAAATTATAGAAAGAAATAAAAATTAAAACCGATATTTATTTAAGTAGGGAAAATTTCATGTCCTATCAAAGTGACAAATTTTAATAATAACATGAAAATAAATATTTTTGAAATGAACGTTATATAAAATGATTTATCGCCATCGTGTGGAAATTGAGAGGCTCGAATTAATTCAATTGATATAAAAATGATTTATTAATTTTTTGTTCACGTCAATTTTTCAACTATATAAATGGTGGTCGCCTTTGATAACCGTTATAAACGAACAAAGGTAAAATAATAACAATCGCTTAATTAATATCTCGGGTGCGTTTTTAATGCAAAGGCGTACCTGTTTGCAATTGCACCTAGTCTGCAACGATCCCGTGTAGAGGGAAGTCATCGTCATAGTGAGCTTTTGATCTAATCCATCGGAATTGTTAGCCGCTACTGTAAACATTTCTCATATTATTTTCTTTTTTTTTTTTAAGGAGTATTCGAGCGAATTTGAGGTTTTTTTTCGTTTTTCTTTTTTTTCTTTGTTATATATATATATGTATATGTATATACATGTGTGTATACATAACTTTAAAGTCATTCACTCGAATTATCCTTCGGATAAACTTTTGCTTAATTAACGGATTTTCAGACGTGTTGCAGACTAGGTACGTTAATGCATATGATACGCAAGGTACGGATAACAGTTTTATGGATAACAGTTTGCAATTCGTGATAATTAATTATTATAATTTTAAGATTTAACCGCAAACATTGAAAAAGTACAGTTTTTGTTTGTCAGATCAATGTGAACATTTTTTGAATCGTTCGCAGAATCTTAGATATTATATATTAAGTAGAAAATTAAAAACTAAACGAAAAGAAATTATAAAATTAAATCTGGTTAAAGTTCAAAAAAAAGTTTAATAATGTAGCATTTTAATATATTATTATAACTATATGAATGACGACTAAATGCAATTTTGCGGCAAAAACAAATGGAAAATTAGATTATTTTTATCCAATATATTTTTTTTTTACGTTTGTACAAATTTTCCAACTTTTTTTTTTTTTTTTTTTTTATTTTTCACCTATTAATTATATTTTCATCACATTTAAGAGCCAATATAAATGTTTTATAGTAACATAAATTTATTAAGTTAAAATTTAAAATAGTAAGCTCGCTGATAATTACAACTGTTATTAATTAGCATTTTCGGTAATTAAGATTTTTATTTAATAATACGCATAAAAAATATGAAATTTGTAAAATTATTAGTCAAACGAACGTAAATATAAATGAATGTTGTATTGTTATTCTATTATACAAGTATTTTAACAAAGTGATCACAAAATTTCACCTACAAAGAGAAATAAGGAAAAAAAGATCCCCGTAAAAGTTAAAAAAAAAAAAAAGACCAAGAAACAAAGCACCAACCTTGTGGACTGTTCATGTTGTAAATGTCGTTTTGAAACTCTCGTTTACAAAGTGGCTGTCCATGTCTGAGTATAAATGGGGCTCCTCGTATTAGCTGCTCGCCGCATATGCAGCAAACGAAGCAGTCGACGTGGAAGATCGGGCCGTTGAGTCTCCCGTTAACCGACTGCATGGGCATCCTCATTACGAGATCGTTGCAGCCGAGTTTTTGTTGGCATCTCGCGCACTTTACCGCGTAGATCCGCTCGTAGTCCGCGCGGCAGTAAAGCTTGCAATCCCGGGCGTAACAGATACGCGACAGCGGGGTCGAGCATTCCGCGCACGAGAGACAATTCTCGTGATAGTCCCGCTCGTTTACCCTCAGCATGTAACGGTCGACGATACCACGACCGCAACTCGCGCACACGCCCTCCACCGACTCTTGCTTCACCGAGATCGTTCCTTCTGCAATTTCACATTTTTA
The DNA here is from genome assembly GCA_949987625.1 of Chalcis sispes. NCBI lineage: Eukaryota > Metazoa > Arthropoda > Insecta > Hymenoptera > Chalcididae > Chalcis > Chalcis sispes. The sequence goes on along the minus strand of OX465097.1, from coordinate 24,919,770 downwards.
TCTTTATTATATAGTTTATATTATTTTCATATCTTAATTATTAATTATTAACTAATTGTTTTCCTTTGCGATAATCAAGCTTGCAAGTAAAAAGTAAAATGATGTTTTGTTTTTCTATTGTTCTTTTTCTTACGTAAAGTTTTTATATTTATCAAATACTGTTGTTAATTGCAATAATAATTTTTAAAGTAAGTTTATTATAGTAAGTTTGGGATCTCAGACCAGTTTTTAATAAAAATAACGAGAAATTCCCAACTCTGAAAGGGTTAAAAAATGTCTAAAGTTCCCAACTTAGAACCAAATCAAGGTTGGATATTAGCGAGTCAGTCATCATCATCTTTTGCGCCTACAGGCGTATGCCGGCTCTCTATGGGTTCATGAAGAAAAAATTTTTTAAATATATTTAAATAAAATTCTTTGTAAGAATTGGAATAAATAACAGGTGTATTATAAATGGCAATTTTTAAATTCCAACTTTTGCCTATAGTAATTTCATGTTTTTTTTTTTTTTTTTTTTTTTTTTTTAATCAGATTTTAAATGTTTATAATAATACATACATACTTAGGCATCATTTACATGAATGCAGCTACATAAGTAAATTTATTTAGCAATCATTTAAATATGAAAAAATTACTGCGCGAATCTTACAACTAGTACAACTTAAATGAAAGTGATTCGCAATAAGTTTCATTACATAAAAATCGATAAAATAAAAGTAATAAGTACCCGACCGAGTAAACAATAAAGCAGCATCGCAAAAACGTGAATAAGCTATCATGTCAAGAAAGAGAAACAACGCGAAGAGAGCGCAAAAAAAAGCAGCACACCGAGAGATCGAGAGTGAGCGAGTCGAGTGCCGCTCAGCAGCAGCAGCAGCGACGGCGGCGACGGCGGCGGCGTCGGCCATCTGCCCGGGCTCGGTAACCTCGTTGTACTCTTGCATCCGCGGGTGGTATCGCTTCGAGTATTTGATATGATTTCGTTGCCAGCTAAGAGTGGCAAACAAATCCGACGGCTAATGTAACGGCAAGTAAAAAAAAAGAGAGAGAGAGAGAGAGAGAGAGCCACTTTCTTCGAGTGTATGCGAATGTCTGCATGGGTTTTATAAATGAAAGTATGGCTTTCATGTTTCCATCCGTGAATTTGTCTTTTAATCGTTTTGTTTGCAGCTTTTTACTTGTTCGATCGGACTTTTCTTTTTATATTTTTTTTAATGAGTTTTGTAGCATTAGTCGATATATTACGTAATGGAGATTTACAAAGGTATAACTAGTGTAAATAGTGCGGTAAAGGTAAGCTACTGTATAAAACTAATTTATAACTAAAAGTATTTGAGAAGCGCCTGAAATTTGTTTTTAAATTTGCATAAATAATTTTCTATTTAAAAAAAATCGGATCGAAAGAAATTTGATCGATAAATAAGGTGACGGTGATGCGATATTAAAAAATCAGTAGAAAAACCGAGTTTTCGTGCAGACATCAACCGTTACCGCAATATTATCCACATACTGATACCCTAAGAATCAAATTTAATACAATATCATGGAAAGCCGTGAAAAACTTACCTCCCACGTTATTATTCGCGGTCTGTCGGAACGTAATCGGCGGTAACTCGCGAGCGGCGGATAACACCTGACTCGCTGCGACCTCGCTCACGTCCAGGGTGTCGTGTACCATTGTCGAGTAAAGGTGTTCCAACATCTCGCCGGGTTACTTAGCGTTATCTCGTTAACTTAAAAACACGTATCGCCCGATATGAGCTTGCACAAATTCTCGTGAACTTTAGCCCGGTCCACCTTCGTCACGAGCGGTAAACTTCGACGCCCGGCGGTACGCTTTTCGACATTTTTTTAATTTAAAGACACTGGTTAAATCCGTCGCACTGTTGGTTTATCCGTACCGATAGATTCTTATTAGTTTTGCGTAAATCGCTTGCATAATCGGCACGAAAATAACGAAAAAGGAAAAGAAAAGAAAAGAAAAAAAAAAAAATAAAAGAAAAAAATCTTTTATCTTTGCAGCACTCGCGCGCGCACAATCTCGATACACCGAGACCAGAAGAAGCCTCTCCGGTCCGCGATCCGGTATATAGAACGCGGCTAAAAATACGCGTATACGTGTGTATAGACAGAGAGCGCACGTCCAGATCAGCGCGGCAGCGAACACCGACTCGGTGCGGACTCGGCGCGACGCGACTCACCCCCCGGGAGTTGCCGTCTTGCCGAGTTGCGAACGAGCGAGCGAGAGAAAAGTTCCCCTTCCTTCTCCGAGGGTTTTGGGTAAGAGGAAGGGGGGCGTATCCCCTTTGAAAAAGCGTCGGTTCCACGCGATGATACCGGCAGTGTTTAAGCGATTGGTCGAGCCGGGTAACGCCCAGCTCGCTCCTTCGCAATGGCGGGGGTCGCGCGTGTGCACGGCTCTGACCTCAGCGGTACTCAACTCGGATCCCTCCCTCGGCGAATCAATACTCGGCTATGGACTACTACACTCCCAAAGGAGGTATATACTCTGGTGGAATGCCTCTGCCGTGTGCGCGTCTGTGTCGCGTATTTTTTTTTTTCCCCGACCGACGGAAAAGAACTCTCTTTTTTCTATATGTATATATATTTGCCGCTCGTTCCTCTCGAAGCAGTTCGATTGGTTTAGCGCTCGTTTTTCCCTTTCGTTATTTCGCCGTACTCTTTGTTTTTAATTCCACGCGGACTCTCTCGCGATCGGTTCCTTCCTCTTGTATTTTTATTTATTTATTTTATTATTTGTTTTTTTTGTTTTTTTTTTTTTTGTTTTTTTTTTTTTTTTTTTTTTTATTCAAACGTGTAAGAGCGATTTCGAGAGAGACTCGCGTCCGGTGCTCGAGAAGTCGAGGAGCTAGGACAAAAATTGGGAAGTGCTGCGACGTTTATATACGCTTATGTAGAAACGAGCGATTGTAAAAAAAAAAAAAAAAAATAAAAAAATAAATAAATAAATCCGTTTCCTTTTTCCGCCCGATATTGGGTCGTTGAACGGTTTTACTCGCACTAAAATCGTACGAGTCGCAAAGTGACTTTCGCGGAAACTTCCCGTTAATATAACTTCGATGTCGGCGCAGTTAAATTGCGAATTAAGACCAAAACGCGTCTGTTGATACTTTTACGCAATTATTGCGGCGAGTTGCTTGAATTTTTCGAAAAGTTTGTCTGATTGCAATTTAAATTTGAATTTAAAAATTCAACGAATTCACTTTGCAATGTTAATTTACTTTTTTTACACAAACGTTATTTTTCGACTTTTGTTTACTTTATCTACGTTTAAATATTTATAAAAATATTAAACTAGTTTACAAACGATTAAAAGTTTTTGCATAAATTATTAAGAATTGTCTTTTCTGTTAGCGAAGTAGGATTTTTTCAAAATAAAAACATCGAATATTATTTCATCGTGTCGTATAAGCTGTAAAAGTATTTAAACTCCACAATTTCTCTCAATTTTGCCATATAATCTAATAATTTGTATCGTCGCAAGCAAATCCACTTTTAACTCAAATATATGGACCGTTTATTTTGAAACTGATGCAAGTCCATTTTTTTTTAATTTGTGATAAATTTTTATGTAAACTTTTCATTTAATTAATTTTCTAAAAATAAATGAATTTGCATAACTTTCAAAATAAACGTTCAGTACACTTTAGATGACAAAATTCCTTTTAAATCTTCAGAAAGAAAGAGCTCCGTTACATTCATAATAAATAGATTTGCCTCAAATACGATATATAGTAATTTAGTGAATTTTATAAATGGCAACAGTTATCGAATCTAATATTTAGTCAATATATTAAAACTTTTTAAAGGAAACAAAGAAAAACTCAAGGCCAATTCAATGCTGCATTAATTCTATTAATTTGTATTTTTCGATTTAATAACAAGTTTATCCTTTACACAATAAATGGATTGTAGCTAAAAATAATAAATCATTATAATTGAATCAATAATACAATGAATACTGTTTCTGAATAATGTATGAAAGTATAACAATATGTCGATTCAAATACTGATTTATTTTGTTCATTTATACATTTTTAAAATTAACAACATATTGAACCATTTTGAATTACGAACATTCATGCAGGCCATGAAATTAAGTCATCTATTTATATTAATCTTAACGGCATAACTGAACTAATATTCGCCGTATTAAAAAACTCAACGAAATTGATCCCATCTTGCTTTCATTGAATTCAATGTATTCTATTATAGTTATAACAAAAAGTTTTAGCATGGTATATTCAACACTTGTAGAAGAATTAACTTGATTCAAGATAAATAATTTTGAACGAAGAAAATCGTTTTGAAGAAACATATATTCTTGACACAATTTATGCTCTTGATTTTTAATATATATAGGTACACATTAACATAAAACCAAGAGCAGAAATTCTTTAGTTCGTTCAAAACTATTTGTCTTGGAGTACATTGAATCTTCTATCTATTGTATATAAATGGTTAAATTAATTAAAGATTTTCTCTTTGTTAACACAATAAGTTACTTTTGTATGAAAATAAATAAAAATCATTTTTTCGTTTACCTATCAATGAATCGAATGCATTATGCAATAAAATTATTATTTCATTTCATTTTTATTTCGCATGTCCAACATAGTAGAACGCTTTTCAGTAATTATAAAAAAATAGTCCACTTAATAAGATTAAAGATTAAAAAATGAAAAACATTGCAATTAATTGTTGTTAAAATTATAAAACTTATAAAAAATTATAAAAAATTATAAATTTAATAAGAAGATGGCAGCAACTTTTTTTAAGTAAAAAGGAAAGTTTAAAATTTATTTTAAGTTGATAACAAAGTTTATTAAAACATTGTTCAAACCTTTGTAATGTTTATTGTTGTTATGATCAAACACTAAAGAAAAAATAACAAATTTTAATCGATAGTCTATATGAATCAATCAAAAAGGTTTTCATTTGAGTTTTTAATTATCAATTTTTTTTTTGTTTTAAAATTGACGTTTGATAAAATAGTGTATAAAAGTTTTAATTTTTTGTAATCATTTTTTTAAATAGTAATTGCTGCTTTTAGTATATTTTTATTATTGTTCTACATTTATTACAACTATTTTTATTCTACATTGACCTAGTAATATTATGATGTGTTACAAATGTAATTTATGTATACTTTATAGAATGATATAATTGTTAAATCTAAAGTGACGGTGATAAATGTAAAAAGTGTAAGTAATATTTATATAATGTTTACTAAAAAGTCATGTAATATTAAAATAACTCTCTTTTATAACTTAAATAATTTACGCAACAATAGAGTGCCATGTGAAAATTATCTTTTTCATTTTATCAAAAAAAATATACTTTTTTATTAGAAAATTACAAAAATTAAAAATAAATACTGTACCATTAGTAAAAATAAACTATAACTCATCATCTTATTTATTTTATTCTATAAGAATAGCGTGCGGATTCAATATTAATAACAATTCAAGAATGTCGAAAAAATTAAATTTTATCAATTTAACTGTTGAAATAAAATATCAATAAAATTTTAAAATATAACGATTATTTCATATTGAAAAGTATAACAATTTTTAAATAAGTAAAACAATTTATATCTAAAATAGAAAACATCTTTTTGTAATGTTCATTTAACTCTTAAGAATTTCAAATGAAAATTTCAAAATGTTTGATATCTTTTAGTAGAAATAATCGGCTTCGTATATTTTAGGTATTAGTATACGGAAAAACATTTGATGTATATATATATATATATGTATAATATTTTTTATATAATATTTTTTATATTAAAAGATGAGAATTTAGTTTTTATGCAATCAACAAATAAAATAAAATTAATTCTATTCGATATACGTTTATTATAGACTTTATAAGATAGATCAAACTGTCCTTGGCATAATCATTTATTTTTCATCTCTGTTATAAAGTAAAAGGCATGAAATTTACAACGAACGAATCAAAAGGTATTAACAAAAGAATATAATAAATAAAAAAAAAAAAATATATATATATATAAGAAAACTCGGAGCTTGTCGAGACGCATAAGCAGCGAAAAAAAGTAGCTTATACAGAGCGGGTGCGAATCTAGCTCTCGCGCTATCCCGGCATTATATTGTGAAAGAGAGGGAAAAAGAGACGATCGGCATTCCCACCTACGCACCGATATTCCCGCCCTTGTGACCACCTCCACATCGCTCGCTCATCTCTTTCTCTCTATCGTTCCGCGCAAGCTCGGCATTTCTCTCCCTCCCCCCTCCCCTCTCTTTTCCCACTTACGTATATATGTTGGAACGATGCGCGTAAACGTCTCGTGCCGTTGGAAGGATATGAGCTATGCATATATAGGTATACATCGCATCCTTGCGTCCTTTTTTCCCGCCCCGGTATTTCTCCCTTCTCTCTCTCTCTCTATCTCTCTCTCTCTCTCTCTTGCAAAGGCTTTTTCTTTCGGCTCTTCTTCGATGCCTGGCTATAACGGGCTACAAACTTTTCGCAAGTTTTTGGCTCTATTTTCTTGAAAATTTATTTTCTACTCCCCCTTCTGCCCTGCCCACTCGTTTTCACGTGCACTTCCGAGTTTTATTTGCTTATTTTGTTTTTGTGAACTAATTTTTCTTTCAACTTGCTCGGTTTTGCCTATTAATATTGCTCGAGAAATTTGATGAAATTGTTAAACTTGAGTATGAACTTTATGTTGAATCGTGGCTATAGAAAATGCTTTTTTTAAATTTTCTGGATAGTACTTCATTATCTGAAATACATTCTTTATAATATCTTAATATATGATTATACAAAAATAGATATAATTAATTGTTATTTTTAAGTACAATCGAATTTCGATGAATGAAATTTAAATTCAAGAATTGTTTTTAATAAATGTATCAATCGAATAAGTGAAATAGTATTGCAAAACATTTTAAAATATTGATAAACAATATTGTAATTGGTTAATATTATTTGTACTTAACTTTCGATTAAATGGAAATGATTATATAGAAAAAATGTGTTGAACAAGTCACTGAATTGTTTTCGACTTTCCAAGTTTTTAATTTATTGATTAATATAATATTTAAAATCTTTGTATGCTTTATTTCGGTATTGTTAACAAAAAAAAATTATTGTAAGCTTTTCGTGAAATTTTCGTACTTTATCGTAAGACGGATACTTTTATCCTACTTTATATATGAAAATTATATCATTCAAAATTTAAATGATTTTAGCTTTTTAATAGTATATAATCGTACCTAAATATTATATTGTCATTAACACTTTTTTATTAAACAATTAATATCATTGATGTCGTTTTTCATCGCTATTGAAAAAAAAATGGTCGGGCAAACGTTTTTTTCAATATCAGAAACTTTTTGAAAAAGCCATATTCTCCTACTTTATCGAGAAATTCGACAATCGATTGATTTTTCAAAAATGCATATTCAAAAAGTTTTAGAATTGTAACCTGCGACTTTATGATAAAAGTTAACGTATTTTGAATATAGAAAATAAAACAAAAATAATAAAATTTAAATTTGCAGTTACGAAATATATTTTAATAAAAAAAAAAAAAAAAAAAAAAGTAAAAGATTAAAAATTGTGCAACTTACTTTATCTATTTATTAGTTAAATTTTAAATGTCTGTAGCATAATTATTGATGCTCACAAAATATTTATGATAAATTTTATATTTTCAAAATCAATTTACAAATGAGTAATTTGTTTGATATTAAAATCGTTAAACATAATTATCGAAATCAAAGAAAAATTCTCACGAATGTCTATTATTTTCATTCTTATACTCAATAAATTAATAAAAATGAATAATTTTAAATTATATTAACAAAAGTTTTGATTCAATGCTAAAAAAAAGGTGCACTTACTTTAACAAATCTGGTTAAAAAGTTTTTAAATATAATTGCAGTTAATGGTGTGTCAAGTACTTTCTTTATGTTCGTTTTTTTAAAAACGATTAAAAAAAATTGTCGTAAGTATGGTGTAAAAAAATTTATCGTCGAAAAAAATACAGATTAAAAAATATTTGAATAATTGCATCTATTACAATAGTATCGTATTATTTATTGTAAAGATTGGTTAAAATAATGAATATTTTATATTTCTAATACATTTTTTAAAAATCATAAAATATTATCATGCGATTAAAAATAATAATAGTAATAATACTAAAAATAATATAATAATAATAATAAAAATAATAATAATAATAATAAATTACATTACAACAACTCTCAGATTTTAAAGGAAGAAAGAAAAAAAGAAAAATAAAAAGAAAAAAAAATCGTGAAATATATCTACCTGCAGGTGTTTGTCGGCGTACGACTCCTATCAGTTACAAAGCTAAATTAATCTGTCTGTAAACACGTAAGAATAAAATCGCAGTAACGTCCAGTATCTATATATATATACACGGATAATATAGATACGAATATCGGCTTAAGATAATCTTTGCGCAAAACCAAGCACGTCACTGTTGCAGGTGCAACTGTTCTATGTATGATATAACACATATTTCTAATATCTAACACAAAAATTACATATTTTCAATACTTTAACTAAGTATTGAATGTCGATTATTTATATAGCAATAATAAAGTTGCACTTGTTGTATTGTATTCACCTAATAAAAATTTTAATAAATGTAATAGTTATTGTTTAAAGCTCATCGCGTTAAATGACCTTTCATGATTCTTAATAAATTTATATGTAATTTTATTATAATCAACTAATTTTGTTTTTTTTTTTTTTTTTCATTATATTGTTGAATTTTTAAATAAGATATTTAAAATTACAAATTACCAATTTAAATTATTCAATGAAATATTTAAATACTTAGTTTACTCAAAAAAGTTTTAAGAATCAAAGACTTTAGTATTCAGTTAAGCGTATAATACGTTTAAGATTCGGTTACGTTTAGGCAATATATTACAATTGGTATAATGTACACACAGTGGGGAGGGGAACATTTTTTAGGATATACGTCGGATAAGATCTATCGGAAATTATCACGCGGTAGGTATTTAATCGCGCTGAAACCTTTTTAAAAATAAAAAAAAAAACTATCTAACGTGAATAAAATTTTCTTAATTTTCTATAATATTGAACACAATATATTAGTAAAAGATAATTTTTCATTAAATAAATATTATTTTCATAAACAAATATTGTGTATGCATCGAAAGTTATTTAGCATTGATATTTACTACAATATATTGAGTAAATAATACAATTTAATTTGTTTACTTACACATTAATATAAATTAATTTGCTATCTAACGTACTTTACAAAAAATATAAACTTTCACAATTCATAAATCCATTAAAATTATGTAATGGTTTTATTTTTTATAAAAATTTGTAATATTCGTAAAAAGAAATTGATATCTCGTTGTGCATCTGCAAAAAAGCTCATTTTCTCTAAATTCAATATTTAGCAAAAGTAAAACCAATATTTTGATCATAAAAATATAACTTCGCAAATCAATCCGTACGATTTTTAGGTCAAAACAGAACGCAAGCTTCGATTTACCACCCAATAAAAAATACAGAAAAAAAATATCCCAAAACGACAACAAGAAATCCAAAAAAAAAGGAGAGAGAGAGAGAGAGAGAGAGAGAGAGAAAACGAAGGGAGAAACGAGCAGCAATCCATTCTGTAGCGTAACGCGTAAACAGCGCATACACAAACTTTCCACCTTGTTGTCTCCCAAATCAATTAGAGCGTTGGACGTATCGCGTATACCAAGTGTCAAAGTATATCGGCCGGTGAGATATACCCTCCGTGTTTCCTGCTTATATACGTATAGATATATACGCCGACGTAAAAGCGTGAAATTCGTCTTTATCGATGATCGTGCAAAGATTTGCCCTCGGCGTCTATATGTTAAAAGTTGCGTTCTATATATACGTGGTATATATATATGTGTGTGTATATATATATATATATATATATAAAAACTAGTTTCGTAGCCCCTTGGTATATACGTATATATTGCAGGGACGTTCGCTGTTTGACAAATAAAAGCCCGTGCGCGTGGTCTTTCTAGCTACGGTCGTCTCTCTCTCTCTCTCTCTCTCTCTCTTCTCTCTTCTCTCTTTATGCCCGTAAACACAATCCCTCGATGATACGGCTAGTTGGGCATTAAAGTTTGGTATGCCGCCGTGCCGTGCAAGGGGGGTACATCGCGAAACGGCGTCATGGAGAGAGAAAAAGAAAAAGAGAGAGAGAAAGTGAGTAGAAAGAAGGAAGAGGGATGCAAAGTATTTCGAAGGGGAGCGAAGAAACACGTGCGTCGCACCGCCTTTTGTATAAGGGGAGGACGACGTGCACGGGAGCGATGGGCTTCGAAAGAGAGAAATAGTCGGAGAGAAAGAGAAAGTGAGAGAGAGAGAGAGAGAGAGAGAGAGGGAGAGAAAATTGAAGTCGAAGGAGAAATCGTAGACCTCGTTGTAGAGAAATCCGAGACCTTCTCCTTTGGATGCTGACCCTTGTTACCGATAGGGTTTATAGATCGGGGTTTTAACTATCGGGATCGATCGAACCGCGAATGCCTTGAATAATTTCGATTTTATTGGGATGGTGAACTTGCCACTTGATATATATATATATCTAAGATGTTGTGTAACCTGTTGTTTAATCTTTCTTTCGCCAAGTTTATAGCAAATGTTTTAGAAGTTTGCAAAGATTTATTAACTCTAAAAAGTTGCTTGCAGCGATGCGCTTCAAGAAAATTTGGAAATATTAAAGAATATTGTGTAGAATTTTTAAAGTTAAAATTACGATTTTACAGTAAAGTTTAATAAGAATTTTTTTAAATAATCGTATGTAATTTATTTTCCAGTTCTAAAATTTAAAATAATCAATTTAAAATTTAAATATTGTTGCAATATTAGTCATAATTTACTGCATAAATTATTGTTTATAATCATCATTTTTATTTCTTAAATGTTGGTAAAGTTTGTTGAAAAATTTTACTTTTTCTTCAAATTCATATTTAAGTTTTAATTGTGATAATTATTTTTTTTTAATTACCATTAAAAAAAGAACAAAAATACTTTTAAATTTATCTTTTTTTTTTTACCTTTAATATTATTTTTCTATTTTGAAAACATGTTTGTTTATTAAAATACACAGTATATTTTACCATAATAATAACAACACAATGAAAAATTAAAATTTTTTATTTAATTTGAAAAAAAAAAAAAAAAATGTTGCAAGATAAAAACTAAAGCAAATCCATCAAAAGATTGCGCAACCACAATAGCAATTAGTTATCGAGCAAATCAATCTCGACCAACCTTATACCGAACCATCGGTTACGTCTTGTCAGGAAATTAGAAAAAATAAAACAGAGAAGGGAAAAAGCTTCACCCTCGTCCTCTAATATTCTTATATTTGCGAAAAGCGTTTCGAACGTTGTATATATATATATATAAAGCGGCACCGGTGCGCGGTACGGATAATTCGTCGCGGCTAATCGAGTTACGTTCGCGCGTATTGTCCGGGCTTCGAACGAGAGAGTGCGTAGAGAGAACAAAAGATGAAAAATGCGGTGTTCGGCGCAGGTGCAGCCACCCCTTCGGTAACAATTTTTTTTTTTTCTCTCTCTCCCGCGACGTCGATGTCTCTCCTCTTCTCTCGTACGACCCCGCAAACGTTATTCGGAAGAGACGCGCGCGAATACCGAGCGTGTAATTATGCCTAAATGTCGCGGATGTGTGTAAGCGCAACGCGTGGACGATAGCAGTAGAAAGAGAGAGAGAGAGAGAGAGTTTATGCGGTGGTGTGCATAATAGGGACAAACGACCTTTGCTCTTTGCTTGTAGCTCCGGTGGATGCCTCGTTCTGATGCCGCATTTATCTACCATTGAGGATCGGATACAATGCTTTATATCTCTCCCTCTCATCCTCTCTCTTTGTCTATACCCTTATTTTATAGTCTTAATCGGATGATTTATGATGTATCCTTGCACGAAGCTTTTTGTCGAATCACACGTATATGCATAATATATACGTAACTCTTTAAAGCCGGTGCTTTACGTTCGACGGAGCACGAAATCTCGTACATTCAAGGTAGGAAATTAGGTAAAGTGGTTATGAAAGATGTATAATATCGTTCTTAGCGGTACATATTACTTTTGCGTTTTGGTTTTATACATTGTTTCATTTAACTTTATAAGTTAAAAATTAATTTTAACGAACAATTAGCAAATTATTTGTTATTTTTCTAATATTTTACTATTTTATATATACTTTAATTTACAAAATAAATGAATATTTCAATTTAAAAATGCACAAAAAAAAAAAATTTCAATAAAGAAGTGCAAACATTTTAGATTAAAAAAAAACAGAAATTTTGTTAAATTTCAATTTAAAAATTACTTACTTGAAATCTTTTTCATGTCTCAATTAACGTCGGAAGTATAAATACGAAAGTAAATTAAGTTTTAACTCGTGCCGATGTTACCCTTGCTTTCACTCGTAAATGATTTAAATTTATTTATTGTCATTTCTATTTCCACGTTATTAAAAAAAAAAAAAAAAAAAAAAAAAAAATAAATAAATAAATCATTTTTTATTAAATACATTAATTATTTTTTGAAAAATGTCATAAAAATAATTGTTGTTAAGCTTTATAATTTTAGCAGTAAGACCTTACTAATATAATTAAATTTACTAAATTTTTAAAAATTTGTATGCAAAAAAAAATCGGTTCATGTTATATCAATTCTCGATTATTAGAAAAATATCAATACGCAATTGTAAAACAAATTTTTTTTTATTCAGCATACATATAATAATCAACGATTAAAAAAAGCAAAAAATGTCCTAATGCACCTTGCGAATGTCGACCTAACGCGCCGCTATAATTAGAAAACAATAGAAACTATGAAAAAAGCATTAGGGTCGAAAAGTATAAGGGAAGTAGGGTAGGGGTAGCGTAGGAAAAGTATGTGCGGCGGCAGTAAAAAAAAAAAAAATGAATTAATTTAGCATACGCTTCATGCTACTCATACACGTAGGTGCGTGCTCCGTGCGCTCCCGTTTCATATAAACCAGGCGACCCTTTCACGCGCGTTGGCGGACGTCGCACCGTCGAATACACAACGACGACGACGACGACGACGACGACGACAATAGAGACCTCGCATAAAATGCAATAACACGCTCTCTTTCGGTGAATCCCCCATCCGTAAAACGCACGAACGCAAGAGAAAGAGAAATATATATATGTGTGTATAAACGGGAGAGGGTCGCTCGACTCGCTCGCGCATCTTCGCTAGTAACGAGGGGTAGGAAACGCACGATTGCGTTTCAGGAATGCGTTATGACTACTTTGTCGGGAATTCAGTATCTCTCTTCTCTCTTCTCTCTTCTCTCTTCTCTCTATATATTATCTCTCTTTCTGCTATCCTGCTCTTCACTCTTCACTCTGTTCGAGTGCACTGACTGTGCGCTTCGTGTACATTGAATGTAAAGAAAAATATTGAAAACGCGCATTCGTACGATTGCTGAATTTCATATAATACATAGCCGTCCGATTTCGATATCATATTATATATCATATTAGTTCTTATTTTGTTTAAAAGAAAAATAATAATAATAATAAAGTGTCTCACAATCGTTTTATGTAATATTGGCAAAACATTAAGGTGGTTTATATGAAGGAATAAAAAGTGTGCAATAAATTTCATTTCTGTTTTATGTAGTATCTTAATAACCAATTAAAATTTTATTGTGTGTATGTTTTATGTATAATTAAAATTCTTTTTAGCAATTATAATTTAGTTTTTTTTTTTTTTTTTTTTTTTTTTAATACTGAAATTAAAATTTTTAAGCATTAAAATTCTTATTTCATTCGGTATAACATCTTATTCTATTTTATTAGTCAACTTTTTAAAATGAAAAGATTTAAATTGATCATACGTTTAAAATTGCATCTCAATAAATCTTTTGTACTCTTATAAAATTTAAAAACCGTTTTTTTTACAATTTTATTTTTTTTTTTTTTTTTTTTTTTTTTTTTTTTACATCAATACTCGTTATATTATTATAATACCTTTGAGTTTAATATTTTTTTAATCTACGATATTTTATACAATTAATTTTTAGATAATAAATATTTTATTTTAAATAATAATTTTTACATAAGACAATATTTTTAACAAAGACAAATGGTATATTGATAATAATTATTATTAAAAATATTTTACAAAATTTTTTGAGAAGCGAAACTGTTTTGTTTGAATAAGGAAAATTATTTTTAAAAAAATTGGTTTCTATTATTGTACGTATAATATTTATCGAATACTTCAATATAATTTTGTCTCTTAATAAGGAGTATATTTAAAAAAAAAAATTAAATTCATAGTTAACTCATTAAGACCCAAAATAACGAAATTTTTTTCTTACGTTTGAGATTAAAAATTTTTATGAAAAAGCCATAAAACGTTTTGGAAAATATCCTTTCTTACCATTTTCGAGTATGTTGTATGCGATGCAACAGCTTAAAAAACTCAAAAAATTTGATTTTCAATTGATAATTAACAAATTAAATAAAAAATGTGTATTTTTTCAAAGCAGATTTTTTTTCAACCGAAAAATAAAGTAAGTGTTACGTGACGTAAAAAAATAAAAATCTTAAAATTAAAATTAATTAAATTAAAATCTTTAAGTTATGAATAAATTCATCAACCAATTTAATAGATTCATAATTTTAAATAAATTGGTTATCAACTAAACGAATATTATAACGTTTAATGACGTTGCGCGCTCTATTCGATGGAATGTCTTTAGATGACAGTGCGTTGGTTCCTATATAAAATGTGCGATGCTTGCAACAATACTGCAAGTTGATTTCTGTGGAAAGATCCAGGAGACATGGAAAATAACATTATTCTTATAATTAGAGAATAACATTCTTCCAATACACGTATAGAGAACCGAGTAACCCAACTCTTCTCGGCACACACACACACTTAGAGAAATAATTGGACCAAAGTTGTCTTTTAGTTCGAAGGCGTGGGGAAGGCTCGGGAGTCTACAAAGACTTACCATATGCCGATGCCCAATAAGCAAAAATACCCTCGATGCATCCGCGACTGAGTCTTTAAGTATTGAGGAAGAGCGGACTCAAAGGTCAGAGTTCTTCGGGCGTCCATCAGTTATCGATTAAAAAGAGTTCTCGCTCGTGTTCAAAATTTTTTTATCCTTCTCGTTATGTTTTAACATTTTTTTTGTGAAATTAAAATAATTATAAAGTGAGAGATTAACGACGTGCTGAGTGGAGGTGTGGAGTATCTTTTTATTAATAGAAGATAGTAATTAAGAGAAGATAGCAATTGTATGAACCGCGGTGCATGCATACTCCAGTATATATCGATAAAGGCCATTTCAAGGAATTTATTGGGATTTAAACTATTATTTTCTTTGATTTCTCCAAAATATAATATAATCCTTGAACGTACAGATCCCAACTGTTGAATTTAAAGGAAAAAAGCGATAAAATCCTAACTGGATAAATTTTGGAGATCTAGCGCTTGCTTTAGTCCCTCGATTATTGAATCGATAACAAACAAGGTAGGAATCAAAATAATAATATGTATATTTCCTTTCATAACTTTATGTTCCTTACGAGGCAGAGGCGTCGTCTTGTCAGGCCGATGTGTTGACAATCATAAGGATCATTTTCGGTTCGCGATGCGCGAACGGGTCCGTACGGGACGGGTTAGTGGGTCTCGCATTAAGGGGTCTGTCTAGTAACTCACTTTTGAAAAATCGTTTTTTTTTTTTACTTTTTTCGAAAGTAAATATATTAAGAAATATTGTGTGAAAATTTTAGAACGATCCGAGAACTCTAACATTATTTTTGAACGCTTCAAAGGTAGGTACCTCTAGCGCGCTGACCGCGAATTTCAAAATTTAAACGCGTTTTTCTCGAAACAACGTTTTTACTCGCCTTGTTGATGAAATTTTCGAAACTACTCGACCGATCCTTATGAAATTTGAACCACATATTCTTTAAACCTATCGCTATGTCCCCTATAAATTTTTTTCAAAAATTTTGAATTTTACTATATTTTTTTTTCAAAAATCGGCGAAAAAAAACCGGTTTTTTGAAAATTTTTTGTTTTTTCTTCACCATTTTTTTATTTTTTAAAATAATTGAATAAAATTCATAGGGGACATAGCCATTGTCATACTAAACCTAAAGCACTTTGATTTTTTTGTTTCAGACAACACAGCTCCGAGATTTTATCAACAAGGCGGACCTACCTACTTTTCGAGGTGTTGCGTTTGGCTGACGTTTTTGGTCATAATACATGTATAAAATAAAAGAAAAAATTTTTTTTATGTATTTCAAGAGTGTATTTACTAAGCCTAATAACTTTTATATCATTACCTTTATCCAGTATCCCAAGAAATAATCACGAAAATCGCGTTTTTTTCGGCGCGAGCTACTAGACAGACCCCTTAAAATAAATATTAAAATTTCATGCTGTGGATGTTCCCCCGCACGTAACAGTAAGAAAACTTTTTTTTTTTTTTTAATGTTGCAAATACGTAGAAAAGTGCACAAAGTGATTAAAAATTTTAAAATCCGTTTGATTTTCTTATCTACGTTTTTTTTTTTTTTTTTTTTTTTTTTTTTTTTTTTTTTTTTTTTTTTTTTTTTTAATAGCGGCCAAAAAATGAAGAATATAAATTTTAATTTTCGACGGACATTTTTCATGATTTTTCAAAATTAAATTATATAAATATTTTTTTATTAAATTATTTCACTAGAAATGAATTTGAATGGTTAATTTTAAATCAAAAAATGAATAATTAGCGTGACTTATGTTAAATAGTGATTTCAAGGTAAAATGAAAAATCATTTTTTCAATTTTTCAATTCGGTAAATAAAATATCTTTTTTCCAACGATAGAATAATGAATCGGTATGATTTTAATAAAACAAAAAATTATTCTATTTTAAAATGATCCAACGGTGCATTATCACTTACATAAATCATCATACGTATACTTATCAATTCTATAAAAATGTTAAAAATTTCATAATTCTCAACGAAAAATCCACCGTTGACATTGTTGAATCTAAAGTATATAAACTAGCCGATGGGAAGATATTTAGGTACTCCATTGCATACTTAAATTAAGCCGGAGATAAAATCAGAATCCGTGTATCCGTCCCATCCAATTATACTACCCCTTGCGCAACGTTCAAATATCCTTGGTGATATTCACACGATAGACGGTAAGATAATCGCCCTTTATAAAAATCATAACACTTTCGAAAAAGTCACATATACTATATAAAAAGATAATATCTTTAGAGACATTAATTTATTCGAATTCATAAAAATTCAAACAAAATATAAAAATGACGTTAATAATTAATTTTATCCCTTTCTTCATATTTTAAAAATAAAGCTGATAATTTTAATAAAATTTTCAACAATTTTCAAATCGTATATATAAGAGTATTGTGAATAAACGTCGCTCATAAAATTTTATTTTACATCTGAAAAATATGTTATAATCATACTAAAATCAGGTGTAATAAATTACTTGATATAAAACGTAGGTATATACCATTCGAAACTTTCGAATTTAATCTTTCATTCGAAGCCACTTGCCGTATCTCTCACAAAGGATACAAACAGCTCGTGAAATAGTATATATATACATATACACCAAGATATGTACCCAAGGGAGAATGCGGTACAAGAGGATGCCAGCGCTGTTACAGAGGAAAAGAGAGAGATAGAGAGAGAGAGAGAGAGAGAGAGAGAGGCAAAGCAACGTCACAAGTATATATATACTAGTACATACGCTCAGTTTGGCAGAAGGAGAGAGAGAGAGAGAGAGAGAGACAGGCGGTAAAGATACAGCGAGTGTTACATCGCGATCAACACACATTCACGGTGTACTTCAAAGCTTGATTTTACGCGTGCTTAGCCGAGACTGGCACGTGCCTCCCTCCCCTCGCGTTTGTGGGAGACTATATATATATATATATAAAGCAAGCGTCTACCAATTGTTAAACGTATGTGCGCGCTCGCATAAGATAAAGAGATGCAGATCTATTTGTGTATACCTATCTCGTTCTCGTTCGGAGATGATCCTCACACGGCGACACGAGGCTATTGATAATAGAGAAATTGTTGATCGCTCGCGACTATCTTGTGTTTAGATGTCCGTGTAATGCTCTCTTTTTCTCTCTCTTTCTCTCTCGGACCACCGCGGGATGTCGCACAAGAGATACGACTGGATATCGTTGAGATACTTATTGCCTGGTTACTTTTATTTTTCTTTTATTTTCTTTCCCTGCTTTTTTTTTTTTTTTTTTTTTTTTTTTTTTTTTTTTTTTTTTTTTTTTTTTTTTTTGCTTTACTGGCGGTACGCACGTTAAACGTTTCGCGCTGTAGGGGGTATCGAGCTCTAGCTTATGTAGAGGTGAATTTTCACACGGGAAATCGAGTACATCGGGTATTTAAGATTCGAATAAAAATTTTTATCGCTCCTTATTTTTTTTCGTATTCCGTATGGACCTCTATAAAAATTTGTAACCGCTGGTTTTATTAAAATTTCCAGAATTCATGTATAGTTTTACCTTCTTAAACCTATAATTCAGATTTAAATGTGTTTTAGATACTTATTAATTATTCTCATACTGTTGCGCTTATTATAGGAATAATAAGAAATAAAAATCTAATCGGATATTTTGAGTAAAGAAAAATTTATTAAAATTTATAATTATACAACTTTTTTTCATATTTATTGATAAAAAATATTTATTATAGAAATACATAATAATGACTTTATCAACATTGATGAAATAATTTTTAAAATTTATCGTATTTAAAAAATATTTAATGATCAATTTTTTGAAAATTTCAAACAGTACCTGTGTTGAAAAAAAAAAAAAAAAAATACCAAGTTCAATATTTAAAATTTTTCTATTACTGCTTGTAAAAAATTTTAAATTAATCTACGTATTCATATTTATGCATATACACGCGCTTGACTAAGTGCTTGGTATGTGTAGAAAAGTTTAAACGACATAACGTTGCATTAACGATAATTGCTGTAGATGTACAAAATATGCGGTATTCGTATATTTAAATACCAATACGCTGAACAAATAAAACTTTGCCGTCGTCAAAAAAGTATAAATTTGTAATTAATTCGCAATACTCGTTAAATTTTCCAAGATCAGTATTAACAAGGCAATTATTATTTTGAAAAATCAAATATTTATGAAATTTAACATAATAATATTAATTTATAGATAGTTGCAGCTCTCAACGATGTAAAAATAAAAGTATGCGAGTACAAATACAGCGTGAGTTTACATATCAGCGACTGTGCGAAAATCGGAAAAGCGCTTCTCACCCGGAGCGTTTCCCAGGCTCGTGCATAGCGCAAATATACGCGACGGCGAAAGATTCTTCTTCTGTCTCAAGTCGCCCGAGAACAATATATTCTCGAATATTTACAGAAGCATGTCCTCGCCCGGGGCAATTGTGTACGCACGTAGGTGTATATATGTGTGTGTGCGTATGGTGCGCACCGTAGAGATGCAGGGTCAATTCTATCCGCGTGCTAGCGCGACTCTCCCGTAAACTCTCTCTCTCTCTCTCTCTTGCTCTCTCTCTCTCTCTCTCTCTCTTTGTCGCTCGTTCTGCACTGTAGGGAGAAATATACCGGGTAAAGAGAGAAAGAGAAACGATATACAGAAGGAACATCATGAGTAAAAGAGAGACAGTGAGAGAGAGAGAGAGAGAGAGAGTGGAACGGTATGCGCGAAAGAGGAAGAGAAAGAGAGCAAACGGGGGATAGAGAAAGAGAGACAGAGAGAGAGAGAGAGAGAGAGAGAGAGAGAGAGAGAGTGAGACGGAGAAAGAGCGATGGCAAGCTTATCATATTGACAGAGGTCACGTGGCGTCAGAGAGACCCTTCTCTGTGTATATGCACTCGGGTGCCGCCGGATCCTGGGAACGAGCAACTTTGCAAATAGTGAATTTCGCAAAAATTACAAGTTTCCCGTTTTCTCCCCTTTTCCAAAAAAGAAAAAGAAGTAATAAAAAAATTGCGGGAGATATCCGCAGTAAAGCAGCTATGAAAATTTTTTCGATAAGTGTGCATTATATTAAGTTTGAAAAAAATAGAGACGCTGAAAATTTTATAAATTCTTTTAATGCCTTTTTCATTACAATTTAATATTTGATTAAAATTTAAAGTTAACGTCATATATCGTGTTATAGCATATAAAATCATATTTCTTATTGCGATATTATGATCTAAAATTTTAAATTTAACCTTAGTAAATGAAATTATATTTTAAGTAAATAAAAATGTTGATTCAAATTAAATTTTTATTCACACACTCGACTGTTTGAATTAGAAAAATTGACATCTCTAATTCTATATTAATACAACATTAATATTTGTATTGCATAATTAAATTAAATAATAAAAAATCCTCATGTAATAAATAGAGAAATAATTGGTATTTATTTAGTAAATTTATCGCATAAATTATCAGTGTGAATATATCATTTCAAACAAACAGTTCAAACACATTGTTCGTTATTTCATATCCTGTAAATTTCAATCTTTTTCTATTGATTTAAAAAAATTTTAAAAAATATTTAAAAACTATGAAAAATAAAATTTATAAAAATCTTCAAACGCGCCAATCATAAACTCTTTTACCCGATCGAAAAGCCAATCGATAATAATCAATCTTAGCAAGAACAAGTATGTAATAGACGTTTTACGGGACAGCTATACAATACAAGCTTCCAAAACGATTACACACCAGCTTGACCCACAAAAGACACTTTCCTCCTCATTTACGTGTGAATCTCTCACCGACGATATATATCTACGGCGTATACAATTGTCATTCGTACACTATAAATATCCTAAACGCCTTCACCCCCCTCAAAACGACTAGTATCCCACAAAAGGGAAATTTCAATTCCATCCGGTGGCGATGAAGTTGTAAAGGTCCATATAAACGTGCCTACGCGCGCGCGTGTGTGTATGTGTATATATATGTATATAAGCGAGCGACGGAGGCGTTTCGCGCATCGTTTCTCAAACGATACACGTATATACTTACATATATATGCGTAAATGTACCATCGCGCACGGAGTTTATACGCGGAGGTGTGTGGGAGTGAACACGGAACAAGCGTTCATTGGATATACGTATATATCGCTTTGCGGGATACCCGTCGATATCGCGTTCCCGATGTTGATGCACGATGACCGTCGAAAGAGAAAGAGAGAGAGAGAGAGAGAGAGAGAGAGAAGGCGGGCGCGAGGCACGTGCCGAGGTCGCGTGCCGAGGATTACTAATTGTGCCTGAAGGACGATCATAATATCCAGAACCCAACCTCGGGTGCTGATGGTACGCAGTTTCTCTCCGGTATACACAGACACATACACACCCATATGTATAGGATACAGTTAATATCTGGTGTGCGGCAAACATCATCGAGTTCACGGCTTAACTCTCGCGAATAAAAGGCGCGTGGCCGTTTGTCCGTATGTATATACGCCCGCTAGGATTAGCCTGCGCGTAGAATGAAGAAAAGAGAAAGAGATATGTGTATGAATGGAGGGGATATTTATTATTTGATTTTCACACATATAAGTCGCTCGTTTGATTATGAATTTTCATAGACTGCGCTTTGACGGGCGTGCGCTCGGTGTATATGCTTGGTATATAAGTCTTCTTCCTTCGAGCTATTAAACTTTGCGTTTAATAGCTTTAATCGGCTACCGGCTATTGACTTGCATATATAAACTCGATGTCGTCGATTTAAATAATGATCGCGTTACCTTTGATTGCATGCATGCATTTTTTTTTTTTTTTTTTTTTTTTTTTTTTTTTTTTTTTTTGGAAGCACTAAATGATTGTGTTAAATGATCGAAAAGTAATGTTTAATTTTATAAAAATTTATAAAAAATCAAAATATTACAGTCTTTCAATAAGTTTACTGTAATGCTTTAAATTTATTTATTGGCATGTAACTTTATGCATTTAACGTTATTTTATATTCAAGTTATGATGAGATACAAGACAATAAAAATTAATAAAAATTCTTAATAGACGAAATTATTATTTTAGATTTTCTTGTCAAACACTTTATTTTTTATTAATATTAATATGTAAAACTAAGTTTGGAAGATATTAAAAAGTAAAAATATCTTTGTCCCATGATTCGGTTTATCAGTATATAATTCTTTAGTAAATTCACATTTAGGTATGTACTTTTCGATATAGTATTGAATTTATTTATTAACAATTTATAATACAAACAAATTTTAAAAAAGTTAAATAATTTAGAATAATATTTAATCATAAGGTGTATCGAAAAGTTCTGTTCGTTTTTATTATTTTGTTTATTCTAAAAACAGTCGGAACTTTTTGTTACACTTTGATAGATTTATATATTTTACTTTGTCATAATCATAAATGGTAATACATTGTAAAGTATTAATAATTATATTTATTTGATATTAAAAGTATCAAAACCGTTTATTCATGTTTCGTATCTATTAAACTTCGCATAAAAAAGTCAATAAAACTCTTATTTATTTTATTAAAGTTTGCTTTTAAAACTCGATTGTTTGAACTTTTATAGAAATGTTGGTAAATTATGCCATAATTTTTAGTTATATCAGATTAATTTATCGATGAACATCCCAACGCAATAATTTTTATTTTAAATGTCAAGTTAGAAAAGTTTTAAATAAAAAATGTAATAAATAAATTTATTTTTAAATATTTTTTGAATTTTATCACTTTTAAACATTGATAAGACATCATTGGATATACGTATATATATCGCTTTGCTTTAATAAAAACTATTTTTTTATAAAGTTTTTTAAACAACGTGACTAATTCAATATTAAATAAAAAAAAAAAATTAATATTTTCTTAAATTTTTTATTAAAGACAATAATATCTATATACAAACTAATATTTAAAATACATAAAATTTTTTTGTATTAAAATCTTCAAAAAATAATTTAATATTATTTCAGAAAAATAAGGTTTTTAACGAGCTTGTAAATCTAGTAACTGGATTATATTATTTTTATAATATAACTATTTTTCAATTAGTCAAACTGTCTTTTTATCATTTGTTTAATATAGTAAATAAAAAACGACATCCTTTTTCATTTATTATTTTTCGACTATATATTTTCTTTATTAACAGACTATTTCATCCAAAGTAAAAAAATTTTCTGATATATTTTATCATAATTTAATAACGATTATCGAGCATCTTATCAAATAAAAGTTTTTAATCGTCGTCGTTATATACGAGTAGGATATTCGCTAACGTTTTATTAGAATTGCGTTTTAAACATCGATAACGTAGAAATCTACGAAGAAACCATAAACTTCCATGTAAAATATAGTTTCTCGCAAGTGGTCAAATTTCGTTAACGTTAGTATATAACAAGCCTCCGAGGCAGTCTTTGTCGAGGTTCCCTCGAGTCCCACCGCGGAGCCACATTCGGAGTCCATCAGTGACTCTCAATATCTTAAGCTCTGAGCGAAGGTCCCTGGATCTCGGGCAGAAAGTGCCGCAGCGTAATCGCTGTTAGCCTCCGCCATCGGCTCGCTTGAGAGAGAGGAAGCTGTTTTCTGCTGATCTTTCGAGCCTGGGCACGAGTGTATTGGTCAAAGTAAAGTAATGTGCGGTTAAGCCCCGCTTTACGGGTTAACCAAACAGGGCCTACTCCGAGGAAACTTCTTCTTTTTTTTTTTTTGTAAAATGGTTTTTAAAAGTCATACGATTATTTCATCCCTTACGATGATACAAAAAATCTTCAGTTCGAGTAATAAATTAAGAAAAAGTTAAATTTAACGACTTTAAAAATTGTATTAACGAAATAAACTTTTACATCAATTATTTAAAAATAAATCTAAGCTCTCGCTGTTTTAGAAACTATTATTAATGTTTATTATTATTGAAACAAAGTATGATTATTAAAACCAAATTATATAAAATATTATAAAATATTTGAATCAAAAGATATTTTTATATGAAGTAATTTTTTTCATACGTGATATTTAAATTTTAAATAAACGTCATATATATATATATAAATAAATGCAAATCATTTTCTTTATCAAAGATTCACCGATTATGTTTGGTGTACGGTTAACAAGATCTGATCAACGTTTACTTCATTCTATTGCCAATCTTTGCTGTAGAAAATAACTCGAACGAATTTTCGATAAGAATGTGTGTGCAGCTTGAACCTCTTATAGATTTGCTCTTTCTTTATAAAACAATGCGCGTCGGTTTATCTATTTTCAGCCTCATATCAACATGTGTACAAGTCCATTGTCAATATTAGATGTATAACTTGTTCAATGATAAAGCCTAATCAAACTTTTTCCATTCATATATTAATATTTCGAATGAAAAACAATATTTTTAAAAAAAGATAGAATAGGATATACGTACAAATGAATCAACGAAACAATTTTTTTTTTTTTTTTTTTTATTGTAGAAGCTTTGTATTAATTAAAGATATTTACTCATGAAATCTTACAAACGATTACTTTAAAACAATTTTATTTTTAAATTATTTAAAAATTTATAAATATAAATAAATTTAATATTTATTATATTATAAAAAAATTAATTTTAAATAATTTATTAAAAATGTAAATATAAAAATTAATAATTTAGATAACTTATATTAATGAATAATATTATTTTAAGAGCTATCGTTCTAGGCGATAAATTTAATTATATTTAATGCATTTGAAATTCGCGCGATATCAAAAGATTTTATGCAAAAATTAAAATTCTAAGTAAATTTTAGTAGTTTTTTTTCATGTATGCATATGAATATTCAGCAATTGTTTACTTTTTATTTATTTCATATGTACAAACTTCTTTTTATTTTTTATTCAAAGCAAGAAAAAAAATAATTGTATTTGACGGTATACTTAAATAAATAGAGTTTATATTTACATATAGCTTTTTTAGAACTGTAAAAAATACAGTATTTTAAATTAAATGTTATATTATTCAATAAAAACAATAAACTTAAAATAGAAATATTTATAAAAAAAATTCAAACATGATTATAAAAAATTGTTATATAATTTCCTTAACGAGAGCTAAAATTTTATCAGAACAAAACTGGTAAAAAAGAGTTACTAATAAAAACAAAAAAAAAAAAAAAAAACAAAAAAAAAGGTAAATCGTCTCTACCCAAGATTGCGGAAATTGCAATGCGACGCGGCAAAACAAAACGCGTAGGCTGAAAATGACGCAAAATCCAAACGCGTGTGCGTATATATATATATATATATATATATGTAGTATAGAGACATATGCGCATACGTGATACGAGACAAAAGCGAAACAAATACGCGAATCTCGGATGTACGGGTGTATGCACACATAGGAGTAGCAACGGGGCGCGCGTACAGCTGACGTTCGAGTACACCGGCTGTTGCTGTTGCTGCTGCTCCGTTATAATATCGGGCGCGGTAACATTTGGACGGTCCAAGATGACGACTTCAGCCGTTCTTGTCCGTCGTTGCCGTCGTTGCCGTCGTCGTAGTCGTCGTAGTCGTCGTTTTGGAGAGAGAAAGACAATTTCTTCCTATATAACGCGTCAGCTTGCGCTGGATTTTCTCTCCCACTCTCTCTCTCTCTCTCTCTCTCTCTCTCTTTCACGATGGGTATAACTGTATGCATATACAGCGTTCGCGCGATCCTCCATTCACCCCCGAAAGAAAAAAAACGTTAACCCATGATACGAGTACGATATTACGCAAGCCCGTAGTTCTTCTAAACGTCTGTATACTATCGATCGCCGCGCGTTTTTCTTTATTACGTAGTTTATAAAATTTTACATGCTAACGGGCTCGATGTTAATAGGCGCGTGAAAGGAGAAATTTCGGTTCTTTTATTTCGGGGATCGATTTTGGTAAGATTCAATGTTAATGTTTGATTCTCGTTCGATCGAAAGAGGAAGTTTATCCGATCGCGTGCCTTATTAAATATTTTAAAATGAGTATTGCAAAATATTTGAGCTAAAATTATTTAAATGTTAATAAAAATAATAATCAAACATAGTAAAATGTTGTGGAAAAATTCATTTTGGAAATTGTAATTAATGAGATAGTATTCAACTGTTAACATGTATATGCGGCATATTAGCTTTTAAACCTCTTCCATGCATTTCATAACAAAATTAAAATTATTTTTTAAATTTTCCAAATTAATTTTAATATGTAAATTTTCAAGTTTAATATTACCAAATTCGAATTGCTAACTACTTTAGTTTTTTTTTTTTTTTTTTTTACTTACGATTTTACGTAGTTTTAAACTACTGATATTTAAAATTATGTAGTAAAAATATTATCTGCATTAAAATTGAGTTACAGAGTTTATACAAAATAATTATAAAACTTTTTCATACTGCAATGTAAAATTTGTTTAATATTAACAAAATTTATTTCTAAATTTTTGAGTAAAAAAAAACTGTATATAATTTTAGAGGTATTTTTCAAAACTTGAATTATTATTTTATTTAAACAATTTTATTTCAAACAAATATTTGGAATTAAAATTTTATTTCTCTTTAACGTAATTAAAAAGTAGAGGAAATTAGAAAATTTTTTTAAAAAAGAAGAACAGGTTTTGATTTCGCTGAAATGAATTTACGAAAATAAATTATTTTTTATTTACTACTATTACTCAAAAATTCAATAAAGGTTTGCTATTTTTACAAAATTGGCTTTTTTGTGGAGGGGGTTTTATGTTTTTTACTTTTTATTTAATTTTTTTTTTTTTTTTTTGTTTTTTTTTATACCCTTTTGTAAATTAATAGTGGTTGCGCCACACACACACACACATACACATAGAGTTTTATGGATTTGTTGGATTTTCACATCAGATGAGACACTTGCGGGTGTCTTCGATACTCACGAGTCCGTGATGAGAAATCGTACGGCGTAAAATCCCCCTTTTACAATCAATGTACACAACAATATCGCCGCGGTCCATTCAGGTTTTCTGTTGACTGTTGCCGGAATTGCCACTTGATCGGCATCTGCTCTTCTCCCGGACTTTGCGCACCGATGAAAACATTTTGCAAAGAGTCGAGCTTTTTCCTCTTTCTCTATACGATCTTTTATCCCTCCAAAGTTTAATCCTTTGTTTTTTAACTTTGTTTATCCTTTTCGAGTTTCGTAATCGACGACGCGACATCCCCACACCCCCGCATTTTATGAAAGATTCGTTTATTTTGATGAAAAAGCATTATTATTTAAATTTATTCAATGTCTGATTTATCAGCTATTTTTTACATTTATACACCAATTTGTTTTTAATTCTTTTGTAAAAAAAAAAAAAAAAAAAACCTTTTATAATTATTAAATTTTAAATTTTCAAAAGATTCATTTTCAAATTTTCTTTCATGAGGGTTTTGATTTAAATTATTTTACTATTATTTCATAATTTTTCGATTTGAAAATTCATGTAACTTTTAAATACACGAAGATTCGGCAAATATTATAAGGAATTCGCATAAAAATTTTCTGGAAAGTTTAACAGTTCAAGAGCTGCCGCCTGCAACCTTCGGCGAAAATAAACAAATTTTTATCGTCCCGGTATATTTTTTCATATTTGAATCGCATCTGCCTTTTTTATACAAGACGTAGAAAATAAGAAAGGAGGAAAATGATCTTTCCGAGCGAGCGCAGCTTTTCTTTTCTTCTCTCCGCTCTTCTTTCTTTCTTTCTTTTTCTTTTCTTTTTTTTTTTTTTTTTCACTCCCATCTACTACTTTCTTTATTTTTTTCTTTGTTATAAACGTCCTTCTCGCCATTTTTCTTTCATTTTCCCGTCTTACTCGCAGGGTAGGTTCTCTGTCTTTTTCTCTCTTTACTTTCCTCCCTCTCGCAGCGATATCTCGGAGCGTTCTTACGATCTCTACTTGCCTCAATATCTTCTCCGGTTCTCTCTTACTCTTTTGCTCTCTCATTCCCTCTTTCTCTCTCGTTCTTTCTCTTTCGCGCTCTTTGGCTCTCTCTCTCTCTCTCTCTCTCTCTCTACCCTCGACGAAGGCTTTTCCGCCCCTGCGACGTTTAGTCGGATGGTCTACGCTGGTGGGGGTAGTTTTATTAAAACTCCCGTCAATAGGGAGGTGAGGAGAAGCGTAGGGGGAGTGCCGCGTATCAGAGCTGAAGAGCGAGCGAGACGGAGAAGCGGAGAGAGATAGAGAGAAGCGTTTTACACAATGCCGCACACAGCCTCGTAAAGAGAATCTTTGCTCTCTCGCTCTCTCGCTCTGTTCACTGTGAAAGTGATCTTTGCGCTATATTATATTTTTTTTATTCTATTTTTCCCTTTTTATCCTTTTTCCATCTTTGTTCTTCGTTGCAGTGAAAAATTTGTTGTTAAAATTGTTTATTAGTTTGCACCTACCTTTGATTGAATTCATCGTAGCTATTGAATGCGGCGTTCAAAAAAAAAAGTATTTTGCAGAATGAGTCATTGGACAGAGAGCCAATAAATTTATTTGAATTGAAATGTTTCATTGAAAATGTTGATTAATATAATTAGAAAGTCATTTATAAAAAGTGCGCATCGATTGCTCATAAAAATTTCAAGTTTATATCGATAAAAAAGTTGTAATTTAATTAATAAACTTAAAATTATAATCAAAATTTTATAAATTTTTTATTAATGTTTAATGCCATAATAAATCCCTATTCTGATATATTAAGAAAAAAACTTTGACGCACTTATTTATAATGATGAATTAATTAAATATTTTAATTGTAATGCAGCAAAATACATTTTCATATTCTTTTATTTATTAAAATATTTTTGTATACATTATAAAAATTTTTTTTTTTTACAAAACCTAATTTATCGTTATAGATATTATGTAAATAAAGATGAATATTAATAAAAAATACTCTTTTTAAAAATAATTCTCGTTTTGATTTGCATATCATGAATAGTTAGCAAGTATATTAAACATTATATATATTAAAATCTTCTACATATATTAAAATTATTAATAGTGCTATTTGTATTGCAAATTTATCACTTTTAATAATAAATCAGCTAAAAAATTACAAATTAGTTTCGAAATCATAAGGTATTTTTGTGTTGTTTAATTTTATATCTGAAAATGAAATATCTTTATACATACATTCAAAATGGAGATGTAAAGTTAAATTTAAGAATTATTTTGGAAAAGACAATGGATGGATCGGCAAAATGAAATATTTTTTCTTGGGTAAAATGAATCCCTACTATTTAATAAATGTAAATGGAAGAAGACAACAGTCATTTTGTATGTAAATAAATAAATTTTTAGAAGCTTAGTAAAAAAGAGCACACAATACTTCTTTTAATAATGTTTACTAAGTTTATTAAAAAATAAAAGTTTATTTTCAGAACCCAATTAAGTGTGTGTATATATATATATATATATATTAAATTCACTTACCCTATTGCATTTGAAAATTGTATTTAGATTGAAAGCTAATTTATTTATTTTAGAAAATAATTTTAAATGATGTATTGGCAATGTTTAAAAATAATTTTCAAATAGATAAATAAGTAAAAGTATTTTTATTATCCAACTATATTGACGATCTCTAAAAGTAGATTTTTCTGTTTGTATGATAATTAATTTTGTAATAATATTTTAAATAATATTAATATGTAAAAAAATAAAGCTTTGTGAAAACAATAATTATTTTTTAAAGCTAATTTTATACTATATAGGTATTATGCAAATATATCTTTAAATTAAATATTGATTTACGTTCACTAGTATTAGTATTATTAATATGTGTATTTCTATATTTTATTCAACCGAATATTTTATTAATTGTACTTCTTAGAAATTTTAACCACTTTAATCGTTCTTATATATACAATAATTTATTCTTTCAAATACATTTTATGTTTTTAATAAAGTAATACTCAATAACGTATAAATACAATTGTTCTTAACTTCAAAATTTATATCGCAAATGATTTTCTATAAGTATAAAATAATCTTCAACTTTAGTCAATAATATATAACATATTCTGTCAGGGCCTTTATAAATTTAAATCAAAGAGCTTAGAAATTCACAGATTAATGAATATAAATACATGTATAATATATAAGTGAAGTTTTTAGGCGCGTCGCGTGCAAACAGGTGCGGAAGCACGCGAGGCTTGACATAGTCGAACGTTCGACTCTCCGGGGTGGTATAAGGGATCAACGCGGTAGGGCTTAACGGCAGGCGCCAATATACCTACGTTATACGGCTCACATTTATATATATATATATACTACAGACAAGCCAACCCCAAGTTCCATCCGTCGAGCTTTTGGTATTAAACGTGACGTGTGCCGGTCGCCGCTACGCGCCATAGAATTCTTCGTCATCTCTCCGTCATTCCCTATTCTCTCTCTCTCTCTCTCTCTCTCTCTCTCTCTCTCTCTCTCTCTCTCTCTCTCTCTCTCTCTATCTTTATGTATGTCTACTTTTCTTTGTTGGCTTTGTTATAAAATCATGTAAAAATATTCGTTTTAAATGAATGTTTGATTATAGCATTGTTTATTGGAATATAATAATTTAATGAATCGACAAAAATAAAGTATAGTCATTACCTTGTCCTATATAAAAAAAATACTAATTAATAAAATAAACATTCTTATAAAATATTCATTCTTTGTTACGTAAAAGTAGACTTTATCTTTCGAATTATATGTGAAAAAAAAACATAAAAAATTTATTGAAGTGTGATAAAAAGCAATATTTATATTGAAATTTTTTTTTACCGTAATTTCTAGTATTTCGATATAGAAAAATAATTATTTGATTATTTTCAAATAATTTTGAGTAAGAATTTAATAAAAAAATTTTCAAAAATATTTGAAAAATGTATTTTTACAATATTTCATAAAATCAGTAGATAATGTCAATGTTTTGTCAGAACAACAGCAGTACTAATGATTTATATTTTTAATTTATTTTTTCAAACTATAAAATAGTGTTGTTTATTTTAAATAGCATCTAATTTTTTACTAGACAGTGAAAGAAGTTTTAGAACTTATATTTTTTTAAATAAAAATATTAAGTAATTTTTATTTCTATATATACATATATATTATACGTATAGATTAATATTATTCTTCATATATATTTATTTATTTTCTCATGCAAGATTTTTTATATAAAAAATCATAAGTATCTTTTAAAATGGAAGATTTTTTTTTTATTTTGATATTCATCAATTTATCACCGCTATTTTTAAAAATTGATTTGTTCCTAATTTTTGAATATATAATTTTTGCTTGCAAAAAATGAGCTTTTAAATGTATTTTCATATAAAAATTTTCTTCTTTTACATAATACATGTTATACTTAAGGCTTTATATACGCGCACCTTTGTGCGACTCCCTCATCGTTTACTATTTCTCTCTCTCTCTCTCTCTCCTCTCTTTCTCCAGATCGTTTCGACTCGCGCGCTTTGCATTCGCGTCCAATTTCGCCGGTGGAAGCAGCGCAACTGAATCGTTGAGTGTAAGCACCTCGGGTATGTGCTTCTACAGTGTCCCATAGTTTCTCTTTCTCCGTCTCTCTCTCTCTCTCTCTCTCTATATATATATATATATATATATATATATATATATATCTGTATGTACACTGTACATAAGCTCGCGCGATTGCGCGACCTTTAAGGAGCCTCGCCCTTCCCTATATTCGCGCCAGCTTTTATGAACAAGCAACGTGTATATTTATGTATACGCATATAAAATTCGCGAGCTTTATGGCGCGGATGTTTAACGATTCACCAAGGATTATAGACTTTCCTAGCTTGTAAATGATGGATTATGAGCTATAATGTTGAACTGAAATGCTTTATTTTTCCATTTTTATCTTTATTAATTTTCTTTTTCGTTATTTATTATTCAAAAGTTACAATAATTTGTTAAAAATATTTGATTATTTGCTTTTGAAACAATTAGATAAAAGTTTCGGTTTGTTTTAAGCTTTGACATGATTTTGATCTCTTTGCATATTCGTTTGAAAATTGTTTCAATAAAGAGTTAATAAAATAACTCATAATACAAAAATGCTTATTGACTTAAATATTTAAACTGCATGGAAAAGAATATCAAAATAATTTATATCAATTAGTAAGATAAAATATAGACTTATAAAAATATTTATAATTTTTTATTCTTTATTTATAATCTTTAACGTTCATTTTAAGAAAGTAAAGATAATTGAGTTATCATTATTACGTTGTAATTGTACTTATTATTCAACATAACTTTTGTTTATAATTACAATAACGCGTCAATAACTTTATATAAAAATATCTTATAAAATTAAAAAAATAATTAATTATAATTATAAGTTTAACATTTTCAATATACTGTACATTTATACCTATTACTTTTTATCTTATAAGAATATTTTAAGTAGTTTTTTATATTAACTTATTTATTGTTTAAATACTATTTTTATAAACACTTTTTAGTATTTGTTAAAAATTTTAAAGGTACTTTGCACTCGATGAAACGTATAACAGTGTTTTTACATTTATTTCAATTAGAATTTTATTTAAATTAGATACTGTGATTTTAATGTGAAGTATATTACGTTAATATATTGGATTCTTTCAATTACTACAAAAATATTTTAAACTCGCATTTAAAATTGCAATAAAATAATGCTATTTAAAATAGTATTTTGTTTTAACCACATTTAAAATTTCTTATGCACAATAATAGTAATATGATAATTGTTAAAAATACTAATTTTTATAATTTATATTTTCAATTTATATTTTATTTTAAAATTTTTTATTTAAATAATGTTTATAAAACTAAATTAAAGAATTAAAATATTCTAATATACTTCAAAATATATAATTTATTTGGAATAGTACATATATATATAGTTTTAAACTAATTTACTTATAATTAATAAACTAAATTTCTGTTGTATCGATTGGAAACAGATGGCACCATGTAACTATGGCGTTATTTAAAATGGCGTTAGCCGCCATATTGAATCATACATTAGCATTATTATGTTTACTATAGTGTCGGTTCGTAAATTTGAATTTATGCGTATATGTACGTTACAAATGTCAAAGTAAAAAGGCGATTTATGAATTTTTTAAAATGTTTGTAAAATTTTTAATTAAATAAATTTATTATTTACATTATTAAGTTTTATTTTTATTAACATAACTAATGTTTTCTGTTATTTATAATATTTATTTGTATTTTAGGAAAGCCTCAAAACAAGAAAATGTTTCTAGGCAATCTTCGGTAAGGAAAACAAAGATTAAATAATTTAATTTTGCAGTTTAAGAATTATAATAATGGATGTCATTGCACATTATAAATGTACATTTATATTATTTTAATAAAAATTGAACTTTTAGATATTAAAGCCTCCAAAACAACGACAACCCTTGCAATGTGTAGCTACAAATCCTTCTTCTTCAGAAAACTCTCCTACTATTAAAGTTAAAAGAAGAGTTAGTTTTGCTAAAAATAGACATATCAGGTATTAATAAATTTTTTTTCATTAAGATAATACTTTTCAACTAATATTTTGATATACTTTATTGGTTTAGACAATTTTGTAATGAAGCTGAACAAGAAACTGTTTGGGATAATACATGCGAAGAGCATGATTTAAGTGGTACAAAAAATAATAGTAATAATACTAATGATCAACCAATAATTATCGCAGTACCTTTAGACGATAAAGAAAACTTTCCAGTACAATTATTTATGCAAAATGATCAAATTGAGTGTAGAGAAATTTCAACATGTGTTGCAAATGAAAATAGTGATAATCTGTTACCTTGTGATATGGAAATGGATAATTCAATTAATAATTTTGGTTCTTCAAGTGTTGATTTACAAAACAATGAAATAGAACATCCTAATGCTACAATATATTGTGATGAAGGCATGGATATGACTTCGTTGGTACCATCCAGTATGATAAATTATCAAAATCAAGATTCTGAATATTTAGATGATACAGTACTTGTATCTCAAACATGTGTTCAAGATAATTCTATGAGTTTAACAGAAAATCTTTCAATTAATTTAAATAAACAAACAATAGAAAATCAAAATCTCAAAAAAAATTGTACTATCGATAGTGTGTGTAATTCAACAGACCTTACGCAAGCTATTTCAAAATTGCTGGGAGCTGGCCCTCTAGCTAACTCAACTAAGTTATTGGAATCTCAAAATGTAAGTAATAAAGAAAATAATGGAAACAAAACAAATTATTTAAATACATCTCTAGAATGTACTTCTGTGATTCCAAGTTTTACTTGGAATAAACATAATCAAAATGATGAAAGGACTGAAAATTTTACTTGTAAGTCAATGGAGTTTACTATGGCTGTGCCTGGTGTTAATATTTGTAAAAATCAAAATTTGGATAGACTTGTTGATTTATCAGAAAAAACTAAGATTTTTATGAATAAATCAATGGAAATGACAGAACCAGTTCCAATTTGTAATAATAGAACTTTTCAAAATGCTGATAAATTAAGTTTGAATATTCATGATAAAAATCAAGAGAAAACTGAAATATTTTTAAACAAATCAATGGAAATGACAGAAGTTGTTCCTGTAAATAATCAGATTGACAAATTAATCATTCATTCAGAAACAGGTTTACATGATGACATTTTGAAAAAGAATAAAGTACCAATCACACTCACTGAAAAAATTCCTATCTATAAAAAATTAAATCTTAATGAAATAGCTGAAAATCAAATAAATGATGAAAATATGCAAGAAAAAACAGAAACTACGTCTAATAGATCAATGGAGCTGACAGAAGCAATTTCACATTATCATAATAATGATTTATTTTCTATTGATACAAAAAAAATATCAAGTAAAGAAACACAAGAAAGTATTAAAAATTGTTTCAATACATCTATGGAAATTACCGAAGCTGTATCTAATTGCAATAAAATCCATGAACGTTATATCGAAAAAAATAAACCATTGCAAAAAGAAATGCAAGAAAAAACTGAAATTTTTTCAAATAAATCTATGGAAATAACAGAAACAATCTCTGCTTACAATAAAAACGATCAACCTAATGAATACTATTTAATATCAAATTGCAAAGCATTACAAGAAAAAACTAAAATCTTTTCGAATGAATCAATGGAATTGACAGAAAAAGTTTCTTCACGTGACAGAATTATAAATGATATCGAAACAAAAGATAAAACTAAAATTTTCAATAAAACAATGGAAATAACAGAGTCAGTGGTAACAGTTAATCCAATTTTCAAATCAAATATTGGTACAATACACAACAAAATACAACCAGATAAAACTGAAATATTTAATGATAAATCAATGGAAATTACAAATGCTATTTACACTAACAATAAAAATAATCATTTAAATAATGAAATTCAAAAAACTTCTCATGAATTCACAAAAGATAAAACTAAAATATTTGCTGATACATCAATGGAAATGACAGAAGCTGTTTCTAATAATAAAAAAATTAATCATTATTATATTGATACTGAAAAAATTTCTCATAAACAACTGCAAGATAAAACTAAAATATTTAATAATAAATCAATGGAAATGACAGAAGTTATTTTTAATTGTGACAAAGTTAATGAAACTAATGATGCTATGAAAAAAATATCATCAGATTTATTAGAAGAAAAAACTGATGTTATTTCTAATAAATTAGCGGAATCATATTTAACAAATAAGAATTATGATTATGCTACCCAAGTAGAAAAAGTTCTTCATGAACCTGTGCAAAATAAAACTAAAGTTTTTACAAACACATCTATGGAAATAACTGAAACAATACCAATTTATAAACATATTCATGAACCTAATAAAACTGAAAGTCAAGTGTTAAATGAAGCTGCACAAGAAAAAACTAAAATATTTGTAAACAAATCAATGGATGTTTCAGAAACAATTCCTATATGTCACAAAATTAATAAAGTAAATTCAGATGTTTCTAATTTTACAAGTGATGAAATTAATGGCAAAACTGAAGTTTTTAATCAATCAATGGATTTAACTGAAGCAGTGCAACAAAAAGTATCTACAATTAAAGAATTATTTCAACAAAATTCAAATATAGAAAAAGTCACTAATTTTTATACTAATTCTATGAGTGTTACAGAAAATTTTTCAGTACATCAAAACATTGTCTCTGACATAGAGAATCATGAAAAAAGAGAAATAAATAATATTCCAGAAATAACAAATTTGCAAGAAAATCCAAACGTAATTGCTGATGACAAAAATAAGTCAATGGATATTACAGGAATTGTGTCTGATTTGCAAACCGATAAACTTTTTAGAATAGCTAAAGATATTCAAAATAAAACAAAAATTTTCTTAGAAAAATCCATTAATGTTACAGAAACTATTCCAATAAAAAATATACAATATGTGAATGAAACTTATCAAGATATCTCAATAAAGATGAATATTGAGAAAGATTCCTTAATTCAATTGAAAAACAATAATGAAAATATTAACAGTATTGGCAATATAATTGAAACTGTATCTGCTAATTGCAATTCTTATAACAGATCTAAAACTTCGCAAAATTCAATAGAAATTTCTTCTAAATTTGAAGTAAACAAACCAATTGATTTCAATGATAAATATTTAAATAATCAACCACATTGTAGTTTAAATAAAAGTTTTGATAATATTTCTGATAAATTTAATTCAGCACCGTTGGTATTAACACATGAATCCAATATAAAAAATTTATCTCAATATCAAAATGAAGACATTTTATCAAATAAAATCGGAATTGTTCACGATTCAATGAATATTTCTGATAATTTTAACAAAGGAAATAATTATGAAATGACTGATAGGTTTAGTACAAGAGAAGAAACTTTTCATAGAATAACATCAGATGAATTAAATACATTGTGTGCATCCATGAATTTGCCAACTCAGAAATATACTAAGGATCAAAGTGCAACATTACAAAATAATTATATTTCTTCTTATAACGACGTCAATCCTTTATGTAATTCATTAAAAAATAATGCAATGTTTCAACAACCAGTTAATCAGAATAATATAAGTTTATTACATGTTCCAATTAAAGCCTGTGAAAATTTTAATAAAATTAATTGTTCTAAAGAATTGAGTGAAATAAATTTGGAAAATTTAAATAACAATGTACAAAATTCAATAGAAAAACAAAATGAAAGCATTAATAATATACCAATGACTATGGATTTTTCGAAACAACATAAAAATTCTATGGATATATCCTCAACAGTACAAACTAATCCAAATATTTTTTCCAATACAAGATATACCTCAAATAATCCAAAAGTAGCATTATCAACTACAATGAAAATAGAAAATAATGAATCTGATATTGAGTTTCCAGTACAAAAACAAACAACTTGCAATTTACTTAAAGGTCTATCAAATACTATTGAGAATTCAAAATATTTAAATACATCAAAAAATGAAAGAGATTTTATGAACTACATATCTCATTCACATAAATCTCAAGAAACTGATGACATTATTCAAAATTGTGAAAATCCACATATATTTGGAATTAAAAAACAAAACTTTAAAATGTCTTCAAATGAGATTACTGATCTTCAGAATGATGTAAAGTGTTCAAGTGAGAACAATGATTTTATTAAAGATACTGCTATAAGACACAAAAATATAGATGCTTCTGATGAAAATTCAAAAATTTTACATAATGCAACAAATAATACTAATTTAGATGAAAATAAAATTACTCAAAATAGTTGCAGTAATACAGTACATGAAAAATTACCAAATAATCTTCAAACTCATTACAACGTTTCAATGGAATATGCCACTATGCCTTCAACTACTAAAAGAAAATCTACTGAAATGAATGAATCTTATTCGAATAAAAAAATGTTTACTTCAAATAAAATTAGTTCTATAGAAAATTTTAACAATATTAATAATGATAAAATTGACAAAGATGAAAATAATACAAAAAAAAATAGTTTAAGTAGGATGCCTTCTGATAGTACTGAGGTATTATTAGCAACAATGGGTTTTAAAACAGAATTATCTCATCCGCTAATCATTAATGACAAAACTGTAATAAAGATTTCTCGTAAATCTTTAGCAAATAAAACGTATACTATTGGAGTAGATTCAAATGTTGAAAGTCAAATTGACTCAAATAAAACGTATGTCATTGATAAAAATGTAAATAAAAATAATAAAATTGAACCTTTAATTACAGCAAATAATCAAATTGAAAGTGAAAAAACTGATTTAATAGAAACTGCAGAAAGTTCCAAAAACATCTTTAAAAGAAATGATGCAAATAATTATGTTTTAGCTGAAGAAAATAAAGAATCTATTGAACATGCTAATTCATTTACAGAAGAACTTGAAGAAATTCAACCTCCATCGTTTTTATGTTCAGATAGTATTCAAGATGATTCAATTGAACACATAGAAAAACTTGATAGTGGTAATTCGAGTTTAGTGTCACATAATTCAAAAGAAAAAAATATGAATTCAATACCTGAAAATGAATTGAATGAATTAAAAATAAATTCGTTAATATCTGAAAATTGTAAAAATGCAAAAGTTGTCAATATAGAAAATAATCAAGAATTGTTACAAAAAGAAACAAAAAAAAATTCGGACATTGAATCAAACTTTGCAATTCAAGAAACACAAAAGCAAGATAATAAAACATTATCTTCTAAAAATAATCAAATTGTTATAAGTGAAAACAAAGGAAATATAATAAAAGAACCTTTTAATCCTTTATTGTCATTAATAGATGAAATTAAAAAATATGAAAACAGGTATATTATATACAATATTACTAATTGAAGTTTTTTTCATGTAAATAATAAAATTGTTTTAGGGATAGCTGCATTTGGACTATTAGAATAATAAAGCCTACAATGTTTGCTGTAGATTATATAACAAAATCATTTATTGTTGTTATAAGATTAAATGAAAATGAGCCTAATGCTCTAAGGAACATAGTAAAAGTAGAATTCATATCACGTCTTCGTAGTAAGTGTATTATACAATTGTTTTTATATAATGTCGTTATTATTTTTATAAAAAAAAAATTATTACTTTAAATATTTTCAGCTGATTATAAAAATATTTTATTAAAAATTGTGCACAATTTACTGTTATTAAAATTAAAACCCGAAGAAATATTAATAAAATATAAACTGTATGAAGATGTTTTACCATTGCTGGAATATATATCAAATGAAGTTATTTTTGCTATGAATTTCATGTTTGATCTACAAAGATTAAATGCCTTAAATCTCTTGAATATAGAAAGTGAAAGGTAATGATTACATATTTTTAAACGCATAAAAGAGAATTACATGAATGCTTTTATTTTAGGATTTTATTTATAATAGCATCTAAAAAAGCAAACATAATTCTAAAAGTATCGGTAATGATAAAAATTTTAAATGAAATTGGACCAGATGATGTTAATGTAACATGTATTTTAGGTGAAATAAGGTAAAATATTTTTACATTTACATTTTTATTCTATTTTTAAATTTCAAATATCAGCTTTAATACATAATTTATTTTGTAGAAAAAATGATATAAAACAATTAATAGTAAATATAAAAAGAGATTATAAATTTTTAAGTAGGTACATGAATGATGTCAAAGATTATATTACACTAATGGAAGAGTCCATGTGTTTAAAAAAACATTAAGATGAATTTAGTTTTTATTATTGAATATGATCTCTATAAGAAAACTATAAAGTTTTAATTATTAACTGCGTGAAGCATGTGTTGTAAATATATTATGTAAAAATCTATATAATAATTAGATGTTTTTAATAAAAAAATAGTTTATTATAAAAATTAAATACATTTAATAAATATTATTTACAATTTTATAATGTAAAAACATTTTTTCAACTATAAGTATCTTACAATATTTAAATTATTATACAGTGTTTACATTGCTAATCTCTTATTATTCATCAATATAATGTCCATTATATTCTTCTTCCATTTCATCACTTTGATCAGTTTCATTCTCACTTACATCGGAATTTGCATTGATGTAGTTATCATATTCTTCTTTTTCTTTTTTCATACGTGCTTTATATTTAGCATATTTATATCCATATCTTTCTACATCACCTTCATCAAGTCCATAAACAAAATCATCACTGTCACTTGATAATTCATCTTCAACGTTCAAATTTTTCATTGCATTTCTGATATCATTTTCGCCAACTGAATTTTCTGAATGGTCGGAATCAGGATAATCATTTCTCCAGTTTGATTCAGAATTAGAATCTTCAGATTCTGCTCCATCTTCTTCATCATTTTCTTTATAATAATCTTCAAAAACTAAATCTTCTTCTATAGGTAAAACAGATACTAAATTTTCTAGTTGTAAAGCTTCTTTAGCTTGAGTATAATATAAATCGTATACATAGTTAGAATTCTCCTACAAAAGTAAAAATAGTTACAAATTATAAAAGTATAAAATTGTTTTTGTGTTATAATAAAATAATATATTACTTACCTTATCAGAAATAGTTTTTGTATCTTCTATATCTATAATATTAATAACATCTTCTAAATCTTGAACTAATGAGGTATCCAAAGAGCGTATATTACTAATAATTTTATAACGATTTTCATTAGATTCTTGTTTTGTTTTTTCTCGAACTTTTTTTGTAATATCAACAATGTGTTGTTTGTAATTAGCTTTTAAAGTGTCTTTATTAAATTTTTTAGTAATGTGTTTTACAACGTTATCATCCTATAAAAACATTGATAAATTTAAAGTTTAAAATTCTGTGGTAAATAAATTAATATTGAATTATTTTTAGTCAGTACTTGTTTTTCAACGGTCCCCGCGAATTTTACAATCGTTGTCAATGAAGTTGAAGCTGCAGATTCGTCATCTTCTATTTTTTGACGTTTACATGAAATTAAAAGAGCATCTAATGGTTCATTATCCTTTTTTCGTTTTACACGTAAAATTGTAGCCATAATGTGAAATTATTTGGTATTTCAAATATTTTTAGACTTCAAAATTCTTCTTGAATATCTCACTGACTTCGAGTTTAACACAGTCGCATAAAAAACCGGAAACTCGTGAGCATCATGATTTTATGAGAGAAATGTAGTTCTTATATTCGTTACTTGTAGCGCTATAATCTAACTTACCAGGCGCGAAATGCGCATAGTGTAATGACAGAATATTAAAAATACTTATATTAAAAGTTAAAAAAATTAAAATTTTTCAATTAAATAAAATAACATTCTAAAGAAAAATATTTTCTTGACTCGAGAATTTTTGCTCTTCTACTTAAAAAATGTTTAAATCAAGAAAATATCTTTCTTAGAATGATTTTCTTGACTAAAAATTATTTGTTTTAAATTAAGTGAATTCTTCTATCAATATACAATATTCGTACGTTAAAATCGCGCTATTTATTTAATCTGTAATGTTTCCTCTCAATTTCTCTCTCTCTCTGTCTCTTTCTCACTGTAGCGCACTCTTACGCGGCACATTCGCAACATTTAGAAAGTAAACCCCATTGGTGCATTTTTTTAAAATTCATTTGAAACATAAGGAAAAAATAATTACGAAATACCAAAAATAAATAAAGCCATAAATAAAAAAGTAGACATTTACTAAATGTTAAATCTGTCAAGTGGTTGCTTGATAATGTTAATAAATTTATCGATAAAATTTAATTGAAAAACATCAAAAGTAGATTACATTATTTGTTTAGAAAAAAAAAAAAAAAAAAAAACTTTCAGATAATGATAAATCAGTTTTTAATTAAAGTTAAACGTAACTTACGATTTCGAATTTATTAAAGTGTCGTGTGTCTTGTATTAAAAAACTACTGTACAATAATAAGAGAGAAAGTGGCATTACCGACGATAACGAACGCGCACATCTTTACAGCCGTTTTATATTTAAACATTTATTGTTTGAACTTTTATTATAAATTTCACTGATTATACTAATTAAATACAATTGAAGTTGAAATAATAATGAATAAAATAACTCTAAAAAGAAAAAATGAAGAAGAGCTATTCTCAAAAATTGAAAATCGTCATAAACGTATGAAAATTGAAGAAATAATTTTACAAAATATTCCAAAAGAAGTAAGTGATTTTAAGCGATCCATTATTGAAAAGATAAATATTATACTTCAATAATTATATTATTTTTTGAATTTTAAGGACAATATCACCATTAAAAGGCGTAGAAAAAAACTTTTGACAGCAATTCATTTAAGAAAAAAATATAAATATTATTGTAAAAAACATGATGTGACTTATTTAGTCGAAAGTTTCCGTCAAAAAACAAAAGAATATTTAAAAGAACGTCGTAACGATTTCGTGCAGAACTTTAGATCTCTTCAAGTTTCTGAAAATTTAAA
This sequence comes from Chalcis sispes, assembly GCA_949987625.1. Lineage (NCBI taxonomy): Eukaryota > Metazoa > Arthropoda > Insecta > Hymenoptera > Chalcididae > Chalcis > Chalcis sispes. The sequence goes on along the minus strand of OX465097.1, from coordinate 24,877,212 downwards.
TAATGTTTCCGAGGATGTAAATAATAATTGTGCACAAAAAATAAGCACAAATAATTCTGAAATTGAAGAGGTATTTTCAATTCATTTAAAAAAAAAGGCAATTTAAAAATAATTATCGAATAAAAAATTTAAATTGTAAAAAATAAAAGCATTAAATTATAACAATTCATTTTTAAAAAATAATACTATAAGTTTTTCAGTACCATAAATATAAATATTTTTTACTAATTTAATAATTTATCTAAAAATTTAAAATAATATCACTATCTACGAATTAATTTTCTTTCTTCAATTTAGTTTTTCGTATTAAAAATATTAGATACAAAATATTTTGCATAAAATAAAGTTTCTTAATGCTATATCTAATTGCATTTTCATAAGTATCGAATAATCGTTGTTTGAATTAAAATGTTTTAAAAATTAAAATTTTTATGTTTTATTATAGCTTGGTTCTCGGGACAACAATTTTATTGTTTGTGATCAAGATTCGCCTAAAAATTCAAAATTACTACTGTCTAAATTACGAAAAAGAAAATTAGAAAATAATTTGAATGATAATTTAGTTAATTATGATGCAGATTCTGAGGAAGTTGAACCTGTTAAACCTAAATTACCGAAGTACGTAAGCACAGAAAATAGCTCACAAGAAAAAAATCTTATTTCTTATGTTGAACCTAAATATCACTATGACAATTATAATAAAAATTATTGTTGTAAACATTCAAAGACTATAAAAAGTTTTATTATAGAAAAGAATTCAGATAAAAATAAAATAATGCTTACCGAAACTGATGATTTTATCGAAAGCGATTTTGATGACGAAGTTGATGATTGTGATTGTAGTTATTATGAAAAACTTTCAAATTATTTTTGTGATTACGAATATGATTCTTCAACAGATGATAACGACGATGATTGGGATTCCCCCACCGAAGCCCTAGATTTTGAATAATAAACACTAAAAACATTCAATTTCTTATAAAATAAATAATTAAATTATTACGAGAAGGTATGAAATAGATAAATACGTAATTAAATGTTGCAGAATTTTATTCGTAAGTTTATATATTTATTACATATTTATATAGATATAATCTTGTGTAAAATTTATCTATCAAAATAAAAACAATAAACGTAAGTCTAAAATGTTAAGACTGACGGAGAGAAAAGGGGGTAGGATGGTATAGAAGGATATAATCACACATGCCAAAATCGAGAAATGCTTTTTATAACAGCGTAATTCATTGAAATTTTGTTAGATGGACGTACTCTGTTCTTTCAATTTGTAAACTTTAACTTAAAAGAGATTTTCAATAAAGTAATATCAAATTTCATATGCATCTTTACTACTATTCAGAGTACAATCATCATTAGCGATCAATCCATTCATTTTGGAAAGATTACTACAGCAATGCTGTTCTATGTAATCTTTTGTTACTCAAGTTCATACAATAATTAATTGATATCACAATCGATCGATACTGGCGCACGTTTACTTTTCTATTTTTCCTTCATCATATTTATTTTTTCATTTTTATTTTCTCGTTCATATTCATTATCAGCATTCACGTCGCTTGAGAAATAGTATCATTGTAAAATGCTCGCACGAAGAAATTTATGAATTTCCATGATTTTTCATCGTATGATATGAGTAGTAGACTGCGTATACATGTAACACTGGCCTTAATATCTAATTTATACATTTTCACCTCTCCTGATCTAGGTACTTATGATTTCGAAACGTTAAACTAAATAATTTATTAAAAAAAAAAATAGTTTTCTTCATTTCTAGTCTCTAAAATGTTTCAGATAAGTCTCAATTTTTTAAAATTTAATTTCAATAAAAAAGTAGATTAACAAGAAAATATCAGGGTGTATTTAAGAATCATTCCGAAACTTTTCAGAGACTTTTCCAACGAGTACAAAAAATTATCGAAATCACTTTCCCAATGCTTGAGAGTTCAAGCTCACTTTTATTATTATTAAGGGAGCGCGTAATTACTCGTTAGTACATAATAATATATTAAATGTTATATTGCAACATAACAGATTCACAAACTGAGATTGGTATCATTCAGAATCGTGTTCTTTTTTTCCTACGATTTTTTAATACTCTACTCCTCTACTGTACAACATTTTACATTCGGCCTTTTTCAAACTCCATCGAGCCTTAGGTATGTTTATTATGCTACGAGATTATTTAAGAACCATGAGATTGCACACCTTTATTGTGTTTTAATTTTCAATGGGAGCTTAAGATCCTTTTTTCTTTTAAATTAATACGAGACTCGTTTAGATCAATCGAGGATATAATTAAATTTTACAAATGAGATTAAAATTAAAAAAAATATATATATATATATATATATATTTTTTTTTTAATTTATGGCTAATTTTTTTTTTTTTGTTTTTTTTTTTTTAAATAACTACTAATTTATACATACTTGTGGAACGTTTTTAAACGAACTAAATATGTAAAAAAATCACTATGTACAAAATATTTACCTTAAGTAACAGCTTTATTAATAATTTTTTTTTTAATTTTATGTTAACTTAAATGAAATCGTTCTTTGAATCCTCGACTAATCATTCTAAATTAGAGATCATATTCATCCTCACAATAACTTTCTTATACACATTCTCTCTCGCGTGCGCGCTCTCTCTCTCTCTCTCACTCTCTTTCTCTCTCTCTCTCTTTCTCTTTTTCTTTCTCTCATCTCCTTTCTTACTAGTCAGTTTTATGTACAGCTCGTTATAACAGTACTATAATCTTAATAGGTTTTTCCTTGGCTAACGCACGAACGTCTAACGTACGCGCGTCTTTTTTCTGAAAGTTAATGCCGTATGTACATTGCTTTGTTGGTAATTTAAAATTCTTAAATGTACGAACAATCCCTGAAAAAAAAAAAAAAAAAAAAAAAAAAAAAAAATCACACAAAGTTTATCATTATTTAACTATACCGATAATTAATATTTTTTTAATGTATATATAAACTGGCAACAAGTAACAGTCGTAAGACGCTGCTCAATCGAGCGCTTGCTCAGATTTTCGTGATCGATAATTAAAAATTGAAGCACGTGTATTTAGTTTTAGAGAAGATTTAAGAAATGAGATCTGTGATATTTAAAAGAAATATAATCAGTTGCAAAGTTGATAAAAAAAAAATAATTTTAAAATTTTTAAGTTTTTTTATTTTGCTTAAAAAAAATTGCTTATCATCGCTTTCATTTTATATCAACGATTTGGAAATAAGTTTTTATTTGAAAAACTTTTTTCTTGCCATTATAACTCTAAAGTATTTGAAATGATTATTGCTATATATCACTTCAACTTACACCCTAATCTTTGACAACTGATTAATTAGTTTTCATAAATAAAAGTGACACGAGACAAATTTCAATTCAGCAAAAAAAAAAAAAAAAAAAAAAAAATTCTCCAAACCACGTAAAGTCGATTCTCTGTTTAACGCAAACGACACGTCTTCTTATATAGTTACAAGAGAGCTAAACGCAAACTTAAAGTACAGATGCCTCGGTTCGTCCTGTGGGTGGCGTCGTAGCCGGCGCAGCGGCCGCGGCTGCCGCATTGTTGTTATTATTATTGTTGTTATTGCTGGTTTCACCAGCGTGGCTCGAGCAATAAAATTTCTTGTGAGCGATGAAGGTCCTCTGGTAGCTGAAACTGATGTCGCAGGAACGGCAGTAGTGAGGACCGGATTTCACGGTCGCGACAAGGTTGTCCTCTGGGGGCGGCGTATCCTCGCGTTCTTGTTTCACCTTGCCGGTAAGCTGGGCTGCGGGTGACGGTACCGGTGCCGGTGAAGCCGCGGGTGAACTCGCCGGTAGCGCGGGTTGCGGACTCTTACGCACGGGTTCGCTCTTACCGTTGACTTGTTGTGGATCCGAAGGGATTTCTTCGGGAGTTGTTACTGGTGCTGGTTCAGGAGTCGGCACTGTCACGTCATCCTCCAGCACGCATGTTATGTAATTCTCCTCCTGAAATTTGAGATGAAATTGAATTTGAAAAAAAAAAAAAAAAAAAATTAATTTACAGCATTAAAAAAATATTACTTTAAAACCTTTATGTACAACATTTTTACGATTTACGTGAAAATTTAATAATTTTATCATAGTGCAGAGAAAAAGATATCGGTATATGATTTTTTTAACAAATCAAATTCATCTTTTTCTTATCGTACTAGTGAATAATCTTTTTTATCCGCAAAACATCTTTCGATTTTATCTTATTATAAATGTAAGATAAATAATAAAATAATTTTTAGATAAATACTGTTGATAAATTTATTATTTGTTTTAGAGAACGCGATAACGTGAAAAATATGTCTTAGTCTATACATAAAATATATAAGTATTTTCAAGAAAAAATCAAATTGAAAGTTAAACCAATTGAAATTGATTTAGATATAAATAAAGTTTAGTTTTATTACCAGACTAAACGATTAAAAATCATTTAATATTATCTATCCCTTGCTAATCTTATAAAACTTTAATTAATAATAACCTGAAGATCAGCTCCGCGCTTCTCCAAGTGCATCCTAATGTGCGTCCTCATGCCTCTAAGGGTGTTGCCCTTGTATCGACAGATCGTACAACGGAAAGCTTTGACACCTTGGTGAGCGTCCATGTGTCGTTGGGCGGCGCCTGCGGTGGGACTTACCGTACCGCAAACGGGACATCTCCAACCGCCCGTTTGAGTTTTTGCGCACGTGTGCGGCACGTTTGATTCGATCACCGCCTGTAATAATTGGCAGAATTTTTATTTTTATTTTGTTTTTTTTTTTTTTTTTTTAACCACAATTGTAATGTAAATCTTTTATTTTTTTACGTGATAAAGCTCATTAATTTAAAGTACATACATATATATGCATATTTTTAATTTCAAAATTTGTCAAAATAAAGAATTGCTTTTTATTTGAAATATGTCCTCACCTTGCACTTAGGGCATCGCGAATGGTGATCTTGACTGTCTACTCTTTTTGGACAATAAAATGCTTGATGAGCTACGAGATTGTCCATAGATGCAAATTTAATGCCACAAGCAGCGCAAATTAATTGAACGAGCGGTGGCGATGGCGTACCTGATGGCGGTGGACTAGTTACGCTGCTTTCACGGGCCTGACAATAGTGTTTTTTATGAGCGACGAAATTTTCGTGCCGACAAAATACTATATTGCATTCTTTGCACCTTTAAATGAAAGTGAGAAATGAATTAGTGTTTGATAATCGGATATATCCTTTTGCCAATTTTTAATTAACAGTACGAAATTATATTTTAATAGTTATGAGGAAAAAGTATATAAAAGTTCTTAAGTTTAAAAATAAACAAATATTTTATACTGCTTATAATATAATAGAACTTAAAATTATTTCAAAATTATAAAGAATGAATGAGCTTGTAAAGAAATAAATATTGTCAAAAAAAAAAGAAGATAATAATAAAAGATACAAGATTAATAAACTATAAATGAGATTATAAATACACACCGTGAAACTCCTTGCTTGACAAGTACACCAGGAACGGGTGGCGGTGGTAACTCCGCGAGTCTGAGCGCCAGCTCGGTCGGTGGCGTGGGCGGAATCCGATCGGGCGCCTGTGTCGTCGGCAGAGACCTGGTGCGCGGACTCGCGCTACCCCTCGATCGTGGACTGCCTGGCGGTGGCGGTAACGACGAGGGCAAAGGTGAAACTCTATTCTCCTTTTCGTGATCCTGTTGATTGATTATTAAATATTGCATATAAGTTTTAGATAGATATTTGAATGTGATTTTAATTGAAGTTTTTTTTAATTTTGATTAATAAGACAAAACATTTGGATTTATTATGAAAAAAAAAAAAAAAAATAAAAAAAAAATAAATAAAAAATAATATCCGTCAGTTTCGTGTAAAAATTAAACAAAAAGAAATAAAAATTAAAACAAATGATACAAGCATCACAAAAGATGTTTTTTTCAACACCCCTAGAATGATTTTGTTTTTAAGAATATTATATTGCGATTAACATTATAAATATTGGATTATTTTAAGCGATATGCTATTTTTCTTATCTTTTAGTAAAAATCTTAATAATTTTGAGTGTAAAATTAAAATTATATTCGTAAAAATAAAAGAAAATACAGCCCAATTATATCCGTACGAACAACGTGATTTTCTATAACGAAAAAGAGAAAAATTCTTACCGGTGATCTCCTCACGCTGAGGTCAAGGGGTGCAGAGGCTGCGGAATTGGGCGAGTTGGTGGCAACGGGTCTCATGGTAACGTTGGGCGTAGCGGGCTTATTGGCCGCCCTGAGTACGCTGGGCGCGGCGGGGGCGACCGTGTCCATGGACGGGAGGCTGCCGGACGCGACGCTCGTCGGCGTGGGCGTCGTCGTGGTCAGGCTCCGAGTCATCGGCTGCAGTGTGCCGTTCGGGAGGAGGAAGCACGGGGTATCCGGGGCGGGTAGACCCGGGGCCGCGAGAACCGAGGCGCTCCGCACCAGCGAGTACGGCACGATGAGGATCGGGTTCGTCGGGAGCGCGAGACAAGGCAGGGGCGGCGGCGAGTCGCCCGGGCTCGAGCTCGTCGGCGGCGAGCCCTTGAGCGACGAGCCGCTCGTGGCCGCTGCGGCGACCGCCGTCGTCGCGGGAACTTCCTTTACGACGTGTCTCGTGCTGCAGTAGTGGGTTTTGTGCGCTCGATAAGTTTTTAACGAACTGAACCTAGTTAACGGAATATAAACGTTAAGATAAAATAAATATCGACTTCTTAGAGATGATTGTGTTTTCTCGGAGTTATATTAACGTTTTAAAATAATTAAATAATTAAATAAACGTAGTTTAATAGTTATTTAAATATATGACAATTTAATTATTATCAAGAAGTGCGATTTTAATAATCTTTTTAACATTATTTTAATTTTCAAAAAATATTACAATTTGCGAAAAAAAAATGCAGTTTTTACCTTTATAATAATAATAATAATAATAATAATAATAATAATAATAAATATTTTTTCATAAGATATCGAAAATTCTATAATTTAAAGGAATGATTAAAAGTGAATCATCAACGATAAAAACTAAAGTTATACATTCACTATTAACCTTTTGTGATAATGACTCAATTATCAATCTGGAAGTATGAATAAGTAAATCATTAACATTATGATTGAATTAATTGAAATTAATGCATTTAAATAAATTAAATTAACTATTAATTATTAAATTAATGAACATACATCAGTTGTAAAAGTTTTAAATCACCTTTTTAAGTTATTTAAGAAACATTAAATAATGAATAAATTTTATTAAATATTTTATGTAATAAGAAGATTAAAGAAAAGCACTCGTCGATTAAAAAAATGTCATTCGAAATGTGTTGGAAAAAGCAGCCCAGCAGGACGAACCTGATATCACAGTTCCGACAGTATCTCTCGGCTTCCTCGTTGAGGGCTCCGTTGGAGGCGACGGAGCTGTTGTGCTGAGCGACGACGGCCTGTGACGCGCTCACGGGCATCGTCGGGGCCGGCTGGATCGGCTGCACGGGCGAGGCGGCGTGCATCCGCATGTGTCGGTTGAGGGAAACCTTCTTGTCCGCGCTATAGGAGCAGTGAGGGCAGGCGTAAGCCTTGCGCGCGTCGAACTTGCTGTTGGCGCCGGTTGCCGCTCCGGACGTTACGCTCGCGGCCCCGGTTCCCGGGGTCGAGCCGCTCTTTTCCTCGTCGTCGTCGTTGTTCTCGGCGTCGCTCTCCAGGCGCGGCCGATGGGAGCAGTAGTACTTTTGGTGGGCGTCCAGTGTGCTCGCCGAACTGAACCGGATACCGCATGGCGGACAGATCAACGCGATCTGGCGAGGTGTTGCGACCGCCGCCGCCGCGGCAGCGGCCGTTTCTACGTTCAGGCTCTCCTTGCCGTCGTTTGGCAGGACAAATAGACGGCCCGTTGCTATTGCTGTAAATTTTTTTTAATTTATCTAGAATTTTTCTTTTTTCATTATTTCGAAAACCATCCGCGATTATTTTACGTTGAAATAAAATATTTATTAATCGCGATTGAGCGATTAGGCGAATAGTATAATAAATTTTCAAAATTAACTAATATTATAGAAACTAAACGAATTAATTTTAAATTAGCTTCGTTACAGACATATGGAATTAAAATGATTTTTCGTGCGATTAGATATAATAAGTATACCGGAAAAATATAGGTCGTTTAATTAATCAAATAATCTATTTAAGCGAGCTTTTTTATCGGCACAAATTTAAAAATAAATAATAAATATAAATAATAAATAAAACAAATTTAAAAATAAAGATAATTAGTATAGATTGAAAAAACGCATGCGAACGTTTTATTTTAACGTTAATAGTCCGCGATTTAAAAAAAAAAAATTACCATTCTGAAGCCCAGCGAAAAGCGGAGGCGTGGGATTGGGCGGCGAAGCCGCGCTTTCGGGTTTGATAGTGAGAGCGGCGACGGCCTGGGGTCTAAGTGCCGGATCCGTCGCCAGACTAGCGTTCAGTCTCAGTCTGGGTGCCGTAACGGCACCGGTCGCACCGAGCTCTTCGTCGAGTCGAGCTCGCTTGGATTCGTGAACGAGGGAGATCTCGTCCGAGGACCTCCTTGAATCCTCGGAGTCCCGACGAGTGGACTCGGTCCTGGTGCGAACGCGATTTGCTCCGCTAGACGACGAGGACGAAGAGGCTCGACCCGCGCTGTTCTCTTCCTCCCGTACCCCCGCGTTCGAATCGTCGTCGAGGCCATCGGCTCGACAGGAGGTTGACTTTGGGCTGGAGTCTTGCTCGGAACTCGGTCGCGAGGGCACTTGTGCCCCTTGCGAATGTTGATTGCGTTGCTGATCTCGCAACGGCCGCGCGTTCTGTAATACAATAGAAATGTATATTAGTATACTAAACATAAATCTCATAAAATTATTACCAACGTATAATAAATAAACATAAATTGATTTCAATTATTTGTTTATAAAAAAAAAAAAAAAAAAAAAAACAGAAAAATTATTATATTATATACATATGTGTACATTTTTGCTGTTAAAAAAAAAAAAAAAAAAAATTATTAGTATTTTTTCTCGTAATATCTTTTTATTTTAATGTAGAATAAATTATACATTTTAATCTATCTTTGTATAGATCTGCGTATAATTAGATTTTTATTTCTTTTAAAAGACTCATTTAATTAATATAATTTGAAATTAAATAAAAGTGATAACCTATCACATTTCTTTTTTTTTTTTTTTAATTACCGAATACGTATATAGTATATAATCAAATATTGTGCTTTTCGCCGATAAGATTAGTTTTTAATATTTACAGCATTATTATTAGCTCATAATAAATAATTTTAGCAATCATTCGTAATTTTTAGAATTCGAAAATGTATTATTTATTATTACCAAATGGTATTTAATTATTTATAAAATACATAAATGATAGGAGAACAGTCATAAAAATTCAGTAGATAATAATGTAACTTGGAGTCATAGTTTCCATTCATTTAATTTCTATAACGAATAAAAATTATTTTTATTATACATTCAAATTAAATTTTACTAAGTTGTTAAAGGCAACTTGTCTATTTAAAAAAAAAAAAAAAGTCTTTGAAGAAATCAGCTTTGGTGTTGACGATAAAAACAATAAAATCTCGAATAATTAATGTTCAATTAGCACTTTATACAAGACAATAAATTACAATCGAATTATGTTATTTTTTTAATAAAATTTAACGTCGTAAACTTGTTCGCGTAAAATTATCAAAGAAAATCGAGAAAACGCGATGGTGTATAATGTACCTCATAATCCTCGGTGATGGAGGCAAGCTGTTTTCTCGCATCCTCGGGTAATGCGCTCAGCCTTAGCCTAATATCGTCCGGTGCCAAATTAGCGATACCGGCGTTGAGCCGAGGCGGTGGCGGCAACGCGGCCAATTCCTCGTCCACGAGCTGACCCGAGGGACTCGACACCGCCGAACCACCGCCCTCCAATCCACTGCTCACGGACGGTGTCTTCTCCGAGTCGCTCCACTCCTCATCCTCCCCTGAAATGGATATTTAGTTTTTCATATACATTTATATAATAGCACGTATGGTTAAACATATATATATATATATGGTCTATGACTAAAAATGTTGAAAAAGTGTAATCAGGGTTGACGGGAATGTTCAACGAGAACGTGAATTATTCATAATAATAATCAGGCAAAATATAAGATAACAATCTGGCTAATTAGAATTCCTCACATTCTTGATAATCGCGCTAGGCTTCGTGATTGCGACGCTTTAAATTTCCCAAGATACTGATAATGTAATATGATAACCAATACTTGTGTCATTCCGAATTGAATTTTCATTTTAAAAATTTAGTTTTACAATTAAACAGGTCTACATTAATATGGAACGGAAAAGGTTAATTTGTTTTTTTCGTGAGAAGTTTTATTTTTGTAGTTTTAAATATTACTTAGCTTAAAAAATTAGACAAACATTGTTCAAATATTAACCATGTAAAATGTATTGATTTTTATAAATTTTAAGTCCATACTCAATATTAATTTTCAATCATTGTCGAAATAAGTCATAAAAATAATCATTTGTTCATGAATATTAAGATTACTTGTACAATGCATATAATATTTTGGATAAAAGTAAAATGTAATTTGATTGTTGATCAACAAAAACAAAAAAACAAAAATTTAATAAATAAATTTATTGTACAGTAAAATATTCGATTTATTTATTAAAACAAACAATAACTTATTGCACAATAAAAAGCTGTATATTTAAAAAAAAAAAGTTTTGAAAATATACACGAATAAAATGTAGGGGAATTTTAAAGTAAACACATAAAACTTTTATTAAAATGAATCAATTTCACTATCACAAACCGACGTAAATCAACGGTCAAAATTGTCAAGAAAGATGAAAAAAGAAAAAAAGAAAAACTAAAACACACAACACGTGACAAAAGTCGTAAAAACAAACCGTACATTTAAAACCGGAAATCCTTCGAGCAACCAGGACCATGATTTCTTTCCTTTCTTCACGAGCAACAAGAACAACAGCGGCAGCAACAACAATAACAACAACAGCAGCAACAACAACAACAAAACAAAATATGCGACAGTAGCGCAACAGTAGCAGCAGTTTCGCGACGAGAGGCGCCAAATTCCTTGCACGTTTAAACTCTTTCTCTCTCACTCGCGTGCGCCTCGTGGCGCGCTCGTTTCAAAACCGCACCGAGAGCGACCAGCAAGACAACGAGAATAAAAAAAGCGAGAACAAAAAAAAAAAAAAAAAAAAAAAAAACTAAGAGGTAAAAAGAAAAAGAGCGCGATGCGAGTAAGAAAAAAGAAAAAGAGAGGGACGAAGAGCGAGCAGCAAGAAAGGAAAATAAAAAGAAATAAGAGCGCGAGCGCGAGGAAAGAATATCGAGAGGAGAGAAAGAGAGAGACGACGACGAGGACGCGCGCGTCGCCCGAAGCGTCCGCGTCCCTAATGGAGGCGCGCTCCGGCGCACGCTGGTGCGTAAGCGCCTATCCCCCTTTCTTTCCCCCCTCGCACTCGCTCTTTCTCTCCTTTTTCTCCCCACTTTCGTATACATGTATATATGTATATATATATATATGTGTGTGTGTGTGTGTGTGTGTGTGTGTGTGTGTGAACGAGCGAGAGAAAGAGAGAGAGAGAGACAGAATAAGTGGAGAGGAGCCATATCGCAACTGGCGCAGCGGCTCCGCGCTTAGATTTCTTATCTTTGCCCGACTGCCTCCCTCTCTCTCTCTCTCTCTCACTCACTCTCTCGCTCCCCTCCCGCGCTCCTTCTTCTTTGCCGCTCGCTCGCTCTCTCCCTACTTTGCTCCCACTCTCCCTTTCTTTATCTTTATCTTGCTTTTCTTCTCTCTATCTCTCTCCGTTTATTCTGTTTCTCTTTTTTTGTGGTTTTTCCGGACCGATTTAGTCGTTTTTTTTTTTTTGTTTCGTCTAGCCATTGATTTCGAATGATCTAAAAGCGATGTAAATTTGACCGATCTTTTTTAAGACTTTTACCTCGTTTTTATAATATTTTGTATACTTTACGCCATCATTGCATTAATGGAAGAATGACTCTGTGCTTTTTTTCTATCAATGAAAGTATCATTATTACAGAAAACGTAAAATATTTCTAGAGTAATTAATTTTATAGTTTTGTATGCTAGACGATGTTACTAGTATTCAAGGAAAAGTTTTTCAAAAATTGTTACTACTAATTGTCAATGTAATAAAAATTAATAATTTTAAATATAATCGATATTTGAGAATTTTAATTTTTTTTTTTTTTTTTTTTTTTTTTTATATTGCGCGTCTTTGTAATATGAAAGTAGTAATTATAATTGAGCAAAAAATAAAAAATAAATATAAGTTTGTTCCTAATTAATTATTTTTTCCAACAATAATAAAACTAAAAAATATTTATATTAATCTGATACGTATTATTCATCGCAAAATAATTTCTCGACTTATATTCTGAGTCAGATATTGTTAGTAATTTATCGAATTCCAAAGTTATCATATCGGGTACACTTAAATAATTTAATAAATAAATCCTCGTGAGATTTGACTCAAATTTATGAAAAAACAATTAAAATTTTTTAAAAGACCAATATTTTCTCAGATAAGAGAGAATACCGTAACTTGCTTATTTAACGTTTATAAAAATTTAATTTTTATGTTCGTTTCGTTTTAACTTTACTTAAATATAAGTTAGATTTATTTGATGAATTTAATATATAAGCTTAAAATTTGTAAAAGTAATAAAATTTTTCAAACATATTGAATCGCTATAAAGTAAAGCTAACATTCAATTAAACAAATGTAGCTCAACGCGTATAAATAACATATACAGACACGTATATATATATATATATATATATATATATATATACACATGTAGAGATGAAATCAGCAAATTCTAAGATACTTTTAAGGCATGCATACAAGACTGAGCCAGCAACAAGCGAGCCCGGACAAAAGAAGACGAAGCATTTCCGCGAGGAGGAGGATACACATAAGAGCCGTTGCCAATCTCGTTGCAACTCTTCTCTCTCTCTCTCTCTCTCTCTCTCTGAATTAAGCCAGTCGTATTAATTAAGAGATAAAAGTCACACGACATCGAGCATCTTGTCCTGCTTGGCTCACCTTCTAATTTCTTTTTCGCCTATTCCTTCTTTCAGCGCCACCCGTGCTTTTTCTCTATCTCTCTCTCTTTCTCTCTTTCCTTACACATCCACACATACACACACGCTTACGCGGAGGCTGGGTCGTCTAAGCAGACCGGGACAAAATCTTTGGAATATCGATGCGCGCTCGGACCGGCGCAGCAGGACGTTTTAATTGCCTAGAGGAGCGGAGCAGCGCGAGACCCTGAAATCCCGAGAAGGGAGATATTCGCCAACGATAGAGTCACGAGGAGGAAAGAGAGAGAGAGAGAGAGAGAGAAAGAGTGAGAGAGAGAGAGAGAGAGGGATCCACTCTCGACGGTAGAAGCAGTATCCTCGTTGTTCGTCTTCTTCCTAGTCGCGCTGGGTTTTATCGCGAGTCTCGCATCTCGTGCACGCTGTCCGCGTATGCATGTATACCAATGGTCGAGATACGTCGTCGTCCTCGGCGAGGTGAGCGCGTGAGTAAGTAGTCATCGAGCGCGCGCACCTCCTTCTCTCTCTCTCTCTCTCTCTCTCTCTCGATTCTTTATAATTGCGCCGGCATGCAAGCGTCCCTCCTCTCTTTCTCTCTCGTTTTATTATGTACACGGAGAGCGAGACTTTACGCGTGCGTGTTGATTTTTATGACGATGTCGTACGACGCCGCGTGCGCGATCGAAAGGATCGCATTGCGAATGAATTTTCGTTCGCTTTTTACAAACGTTTGCGTTATCGGATTTTTTAGATTAATAAGATGTATATAAGTAGAATGACAGCTACTTTTTCCCTTTTTTTTTTTTTTTTTTTTTTTTTGTTTCGATTTTACAATGTTTTTTACAGAATTGTTATATATTAAGTTGTAATTATGACGAATTGCTTGTCTTTTAGAAAAAACCAAAAAAATAGAATAAAATAAAATAAAAAAAAAAAATAAATAAATAAATAAAACAAAATTGAAATAGTTGTCAAATTACTTCATAATAATAATTTTAAAGACGATCAGCTTTTTATTTTAGTTCGATATCATCGCATGCGTGGTGCGATATTGGTCTTATTAGCTTATGCATTGCACGGCCCAGCATGTAATTAATTTCAAATAACTTACTAGTCGCAACACAACAACGATGAATAACTGTAATATTATTTAAATATTAATTTTACTTTATTTTATAAAGAAAATAATAATTTACGAATTAAATAATCATTGATAAAGATACTAACACATTTAAGCATCCAGTAATCTTAATCTTCGTAGACTTTCACCTTGATGGTAAGATTTCATTTAAAAATAATAATAATAAAGCCCCGTTGATTATGCGTAGGGGTACAGCAACAGTAATCGATTATTCCACAAGCGATCGAAAACAAAGGAAATGAAAAAGTAATCGGAAATAAGAAAAGGGCAGCGGCTTTCACGCGCGCTCTCTCGGCTTAAATACGAGCGAGACACTTTTAATTGAGGGGGTGCGATTCTCGAGTACAATAGTAGCCGTAGAGAACAGTAGCGAGAATACATATATTTATACGTAGTTGTACATACGTACAGTCGTCGTCTTTCGAGCTCCGAGTTTAAAAGCAACTCTTTCTTTTTCCCTCTCTTTCGGTTGCAGGCGCAAGTGAGTTGCCGCACCGCCGCGCTTCGGTATAGGGTGCAATATATCCTGGGGTAGGGTAGAGCGAGGAAGGAGAAGAGAAGCCAGGGGGAGGGTAAAGAAGAGAGAGAGAGAGAGAGAGAGAGAGGTGGGGGCAACACGGCCGCCATTAACATATCCGCGAGCTGATAAGGGGCCTTTCTCGGAACCAATACCGTGCACCTTTGCCGCGTGCCCAGGGCTTTATGTCTCTTTGTCGTATATATTGGTGTGTATGTGTGTCTATGTGTGTATATATATATATATATATATATATATATATATATATATGTACAAGTGCGCGCAAATCGCTCGGTACGTGATATACACGTAAGCTTTGCGCCACGGGCTTTTCCGCCCGATGACTTTCCCACACGTCTTTCGCTCTCGCTTGGTTATTCTTTCGCATATCGTTCTTTTTTTTGTTTTTTTTTTTTTTTTTTGTTTTGTTTTGTTTTCTTTTCTTTGTTTTTTTTTTCGTTGTTTCTAGTTCTTTTTTATTTTGCCAACGACGCAGCGCTCGCAAATCGACCGGAGAGAAAAGAAAAATTTATATCGGTTTAAGATGCGGGATTTTGGTTCTTCTTTATTTTGGAATGCGGCAAAGGAGATTCAAGCGGAAAGTGTCGTGGTTTTTTATGAAAATACACGCGTGTGTGATTGATTAATGTAAAATACTTATTTCAAATAAAATTTGCGGTTTATAGCGTGGGATGTATAATGTTAAGAAAAATGATACTTTTTGTAACTTTACATCAAATAATTGAATACTTCTAATTGTTCAATAGGTGTAATGTCTTTGCTTTAGTAATAAAGAAATTATGAATATTAAAGCAAAAATGTTCAAGAATGTTAAAATTTATTTATACTTAATTAAGTAAAATGCTACTCGTAACATACAAAGTCGTTCGGCTCTAGTTCTTCCATCGACTCGATCGTTAAAAAAAATGTCCCGGTAATAGACTTATTATCATTAATTTTCTCGCGGAACGCAGTAGCAACAGCGGCAGCGTTCATTTTTTTAACCCGTCGTCGAGCGATCGGATCACAGCGGCTATTTAACCCTGGAGAAAAAACTTTTTATTCACGTGTAAGAGTTTTATGCCGGCTGCGTCTTCTCCTTATCAAGTAGAAACAACGAGCACTGCAAGAAGACGAAGAAGAAGAAGAAGTCACCGCAATGAGAGAAAGAGAGAAAGAGAAAATAAGACGAAGGAAGAAAAGGGGAGGAGAAAAAGCGATTAAAAGAAATAAGTATAAGTATCGAAGAGGACGACAACGACGACTCTACAACGAAGGTACGAAGAGAAATCGAGAGGCTCCGTAGAGGAGGAGGTGGAGGCGAGGTAGCAGCTTCATCTCTCGGGGCGCTATGCAAATAGGATCCTGATCGTGACGGCGCGCGGGCAACACGCGACGCGACGTTACAGGTAACAGAAACCTGAGTGAGTTCTCCTCATCCGTTCTTCTCTCTCTCTCTCTCTCTCTCTCTCTCTCACTCTCTCTCTCTTTGATCTTGCACATGCACATGAGTAGTAGCTGGTAACACATACATATATACACAAATACGCATATATATATATATAGAAGAGCACGACCCAGAGATGCGCAAACTCGCACGCTCGAGAATCGCTTCTCTCTCTCTCTCTCTCTCTCTCTCTCTCTCTCTCTCTCTTTCTTTCTTTCTCTCATTCAGCTCTACACGAGAAGCTATACCAGTAGCAGCGATATGCTAATGCGCTGTTCTCCCGGTGCAGCCGTCCGCGCGCGATCGTGACGCCGCTGAGTGAGAGCTCAACTCGCGCTCTCATTGATTTAACTCTTTCTTGCTTCGCGAGTCTTCCTGCTTCTTTCAGCCTTGTTTTTGAGTACGTATGTGTGTATATGTAAACACATCGCGTATATGCATATACGTCTTGTACGAAGAGGTGCACAATTTTTTTCATAGGGAAACGTTGAAGTATTTCATTGCGTTACAGATCAAGGGGACACAACACACAGCTATGTGTGTGAGCGCGCGCGCGCGCGCAATTTACACGCGCGGCATGAGATTGGCGAACGGGTTGTGAGATAGACGAGGAGAGATTGGAGTTGCGACTACCTTTTGTTGTGGACACCTGACGATGGCTTCGCGGCTTTTTTTTATCTTTATATTAAGGAAAACAATAAGATGAGATTTCACGATGTGAAATTTTGGCAAATGATTTGGAAAATATAGAATTTAATGTTTGGATAATAGTTGTGAAAAAGATACGATAAAATTTAAAAAAATCGTTTAAATCGTAATTAAATATTTATAATGCTGTTGTATTGGTAAGGCATACTAGTAAAAAGAATAATTAAGAAAAATTGTTTAATCACTAGGCTTGGCGATTATTTCCATATGTCTTAATCCATGCGAAAACAAAATAATTTAATATAAAATTCTCTAAGCCATAATTTCAACTTGAAACGAAGATAATGCTAGCACAATGAGGAATAAAACAAAGACTCGCGTTTGTGAAATAAATTAAATAAAACGTCAAAATAGCGCTGTAACAGTTACAAGTGTTTCACGTTCATTTGTATTACCGTCATAGCCGCAGGCCGGAAAGGCCGACGTCGCGTTGGTGGTAGCGCTTGAGTCATATCTAAAGCTTTGGTAGAATGATTAAATGATACTTGTCACGTGTGCATTTATTTCTTACAACTTTAGGAATACAAATGTGGTTGGTTTGCATCGAATGTCTCGCGGTATGCTTGTTGCGCTTGTGCATATCGATACTTATAAAAAAAAAAAACAAAAAATAAATAAATAAATAAATAAATAAAAAGAAAATAAAAAATAAAACATCGTCATTGTCGTAAAACGCGTCTTCTTTTTGTAATTTTTGTAAAATTATACATTTGATTATATTAAAAAATTGTAATTCTTACTATTTATCGTAATACTGTTACTGTATTCTATTCCAAAAATGTAAATATATAAAATCTACAGTACGGTATACCATTCCAGTTGAAACTATAAATTAAACGAAATAGTTATTTTAAATTTATTATATTGGAGATCGACTAAACTTTTTTTAACAAACAACGCTTTAAAACTAGTATTATATGGTTAAATTATTTATCATTTTAAAAATAATAGAATATATAATGAAACAACAATTAAAATATCATAACCGAATTTAACGATGAAAAATAATTGAGAAAAACATAAGCGTGAAGAGTAGGACCGAGACATGATTTACGTCTTAATTCATTTAACGAAAAAACGACAATCGAAAAGGAACATAATAACAAACGGTACACGTTTCCCCACACTTAACCCCATGGGTTCGCGCTCACGTTTCATTATACGCGGGCGATTATCTCTCGCGCTGCACCTTCGGGCGCGCACGTGTCAATTATCGTACTTAGAGGCAGCGAGAGTACACATACGTATATATATACATGTATATACACACACATACACACACACACACACACACACACACAAGGGAGCCGCATTATCGTTCCAGGTTATTGCCGTTGATTTATTTTTTATTTTTTGTTGTTCGTATTTTCAGAAGCGCTTCGAATCGTACGAAGAGAATGTTATACGTGTGTGCGTGTGAGCGTGCACGTTGTTGCCGTCGAACAAGTTAAGCGCAAACTCTCCTCGTCGTCTTCGTTGTGTGCGCGAGCGCGGGAGAATCAGACGCATGAATAATGCGATCTTATTTTGTCGAACGCCTTCGACGACGCTTCGTAGAATCTCGCTTCCAGCGATACCTCCAATGACGTATGGTCTGGAAATTGAATTGTTCATACCGGCAGCAGAATCGCGCCGGTTTGGAAAGAGAAAAAAAACTAAGAAAAAAGTTTAAATTTTGCTGGGTTTATTGTCGAGCGATGAAGGTTAAATGTGTAAAGATATCGTTTGCTGATTGACAAGGATGCATTTTTAATATTTCATTTCATTTAAATAATCGCTACCATCGCGCTCTTTATTTATTGTGAAATTACATCGAACATTACCTTATTTTCTATCTATAAAATTTAGTGAATGTAACAAGAATCTCTTTAAATTTTATAAAATTTTTAAATGGAATCATGTAAGGCGGTTTTATTAATTTAAAAGCAATCATCCGCGATGTCTCAACTGTCGCGTTTTAAATCGAATTCGATATTCCAGATGTCTGAAGCTAGGAGAACCGAGCTAAGGCATTGTGATCTCTCAATTTAGTTCCGAGAGCAAGAGAGAAAGGAGAAATAAGGAGAAGAAACAAGGTCCCCGCGGATGAGCGCGAGAGGTAGGAACAACGGCAAAGGGAGAAAGAAAACCGTGACACTAACGGGGGGGGGGGGAAGGAGGGAGGGAGGGGGATGCGACCTTAAGGTCCTCCTCGACAGATGTAAGGTAGACGTAGGTACACACAGAGCGAGTATAAGGAGTAGCTTATGGAGCGTTTCTTCCCGCGAGTAGTTCGGCGAGTTGCTCGTTTTACTTCAATTATGGCGTGGCCCGAGCGGCGATCGACGCCACCGATCTCATCGTTATGAGCCCATCGAGTCAGTCTCTCTCTCTCGCAAAATAAATACCAAGAATCGGCTATCTTCCTCCCCTCTTCGATGCTCATATATGTATCGTCTACGCCTGTTCCACTTGTATACATGTATATCTACAGATACACACGACGTATGCGAAAAGTATACATATACGCTTCCTCGCGAATCGGTGAATTCGATCGCGGAGATTCGTTTTGCCGCTCAGCACTGACGTGTTGTTCGACTTGTATGTATACTCGTGGAATTTTATCGGACGCTGCGCGACTAGCGTGTACTACGAGAGAAGCAATTTTATCGACGAGAAGAGTTTGGAACGCGCGCTACGGATATTTTGTTAGATTGTTGACCTTAACCATGAAGAAATAAATAATGGATTGAAAAAATAAATTGTTTTTTTTTTTTTTTTGTTTTTTTTTTGAACGATTGATTTTAATATAATTGAAATGTTAAAAGTAATAACACTTTTCGTTTTGGAATTTTTAATGGAACATGTAGTCGTCTTACTATATTTGATTTGTTCTACCTGGAGTTATAAATTATTATGCAAAAAATTTGCTTAATTGATTAATATGGAAAATTATATTTTAAAAACTTTTAATAACTTTAATTCATTCGTTAATAACATTGCATTACGTTAAAAATCAGATTTTATTTTGTAAATGATTTAAAAACAATTTCATTTTTAATCCATCTTTGAAAGTAAAACTGATTTTCAAAATAAATAAAAGTAAAATCAGATAAAACAAAATATAAAATATTTACAAAGATAAAAAATAAAGGAATTATCTTGATTAGAT